>JAJGRW010000761.1:1042890-1339006 GCA_025461045.1 Carex parvula
TCCATATAATTTCTTTTAGGAGGTCGGACCAAAGACATAAATGGTAGATTCCACACAAATCTAAGTTGTTTATATATCATCCTAATTAAATCTCAATTTGGGTTTTATTATTTTAACACAAAATTTTTGCAGAGAATATGTGGCCTCCTACAATTTGTGATCCCCACTAATATAATAATAGATATGAAGTAGGCTTGCTGCCATGGGCAATGTTAAGGTAGTTAGAGAGGTCAAAAATCAAGAGGTAGCTTAATTTTGTTATCATGCAAATCTAATGCTAATGGATGTATAAATCAAGATTTTTTTTGTGAGACTCAGCTGATCTTAAGTATGACCAACTTTGATTTATGACCGCCATGCAATTTTAACTAATTTAATTAAATAATTTGATCAAAATTTTAACTAATCAGTGGTTTACGAGCTGCTATATTTCTTCTTGAAGAAGTTACAGGGCATCTGCAAACAACAAAGAGGTGTACAAAAATACGTAGATCGAAATAATGCGGGATTATATTACGTTTTTTTTCACAAATTAATAGATAATAATTTTATTGTGTACGTTAAACTATTCTGTAATATAATTAATTTTTTAGAATAATTATATAGAATTAAATTAGTATAACTCAGTTTTTCAAATAATACCCAAAATATGCATGAAATTTTAAATAAAAGTGATGTTGCATCCACAACTACGCATGCAAAGCATCCAATTCACTATATTGATATCTTAGCTCCAATATATAAATGCACATATTTAGATTTCATGCATATTTTCTTTTTCTTTTTTTTTTTCCCAAACCAAAGATTAATTAATGGCTCAAACAGTCTTTTTAATAGTCCTATTTGGTATTAGTTTCGAACATGCAACCTTTTAAATGGAAGATATTGCCTTAGCTAGTCAACTGTATTAAAATTAAATATATATATATATATATATATATATATATATATATATATATATATATAGAAAGCCTAAAAGTTGTTCTTATTTTCTATAATCAAGGATAAATGTATAGAAATATTTAATGCATTATTTTAATTGATTAGTTAATCATAATTACTTATCCTACATATATACACTAATATATTGTCAAAAAATACACACACATGCACACACTAATACATGATTATTTAGGGGCCATTAATTTGCGGCCACAAGAAAACTTCTCATTTTAATTAACCTACTAACAGCTGAACTAAAGAAGGGACAAATCTGAGTCCCTATTCCAAGCTTTTGCAAAACAAATTAAAGCATCCTACAATTGATTTCTGATGGCATTACCTTTATTTAGCAATATATCTTCACAGATCCTTCTGACAAGTTTAAGTGATAACCATTTTTGATAGACGACAATCTAATAGAATAAATAAACAGAAGTGTGTTCTAGATATATACTTCTAATTTTGTAGAGCTTTGATTCCTAAAAATTGTCGAATTATACACCAATTATTAAGCCATCAAGATTCTTCTTTTATTTAACAAATCATATTAAGATAATTAATATGATATTTTTTCTATGGTGATATATATGTGAGTAATTTTCTTTTCCAGCATTTCATTTTTGCATGCAGTACATAATAGGTCCATATAAATGATGTCACCAATGCATATACATTTAGTCATGTTAACATTGCAGTGTTCAGTCAGTTGGAGTGGTCAAGTAGTTCAAGGGTAGCTTAAGTGCGAAGTCAAAATTTTTAATAGCTAACCCCTTAAAAGGAATTATTTTAAGCATTATCTCTTATTATGAGTAATTAGACAAACCTCAACTATATCAAATTTATATCAAAAGTTACAAATGTTTGCAAATTTCAAGCATGTATATTGAAGAGAATTTATACATATACAGTTAGAAAATTTGTCATCTTCCATTGAAGTTTGGCCTATGAGCACTCAAGTACAAAATTACCTGATTTTCAAGCATTACAGGCACTAAATTTACCATTTATATGTTATTGTAAGGATTATTAACTATTAGTTGTACTAATACTAAAGACAAGATTGCAAAAGTGTAACATATTTTTGCATTTTACTTAGAACAATTCTAATTTTTATGTTTGTATTCTAATTTATTAATTAACTCAAGCATATGCAAATTAAGTTCTGTAATTACATATTAAAGAAACAAAAAGGACCAAAATCTCATAATCACAGTGCAATATTTCTGTTAGCATGCTAGTGTTATGTTTGGTTGAGTAGTCAATATCAAAGGGGTAGCTTAATTTGGTCATGCAATGAATTAATTATATATGTTCATATTATGTGACATGATATAATATAAGGACTTATTTCCTCCCATAGCCAACTATGATAAGTGACCATGTTATCTATCGATAGCTCCCGCTGCGAGGTATCCCTCTAAACCAGGGTGCAAGACATGCAAATTCAAAGCCATGCATGCACAGAAATCTCTGTCTGAACCCAAAATGCTTTAAGAGTTTGTTAGTGTGTAACAATTGATGTTTGGTAACACTACTAGAACACTAAACACAACGCCAAGACAAAAAATATTAGGTTGCTTCAATTGGATTAGAGAATATGAAGGAAACATGACAATTCTTATTAGTTAGGTAAGCTCGTTTCATGCACCACTTAGCTAGCTTACATTGGAGTAAAGAAAACATATAGTTTGAACTAATTAATTTTGTTTAAGCATCATTAATTAGTGTATTTCTTTTGACTGCATTAATGAATGACAGTGTAAGATACACAAATTTTAGAACCTCCCTAGAGATTCTTAATTTATGGACAACAAAAAGACAGAAAGAATGCTAATTAATTAATTTTTACTGCAATGAGTGACTGTGTTATCGCATACTCGAAATCCGGATGAGATATATTTTGTGGATATCTAAAGTTGTGTGCTTCCTTCATAATTATCTCAAAAAGTATATTGTTAATTAGTTGTTTAATCCCAAACATAACGAGAGGAACTAATTAGTCAAATTAGGAGGCCAGACTTAATTAAACTAAAAGTGTTGATACAAAAAGTGTTAAGCACTAATGAAGTGGTAAGCTAGGTCTAGCTAAAAGAATAACACTCTTGTAATGTCTGGTGAAAGGGCAAGCAGACATGAAAGCCACACTAGTGTAGTCTACTTGGAGTAGGCAGCTATAAATTGGGGTTGTAATAAGAGAGAGGCATTCATTCATCTCAACCTGAGAAATTAATCAAAATGGTGGAGGAAACAACCAAGTTGCTACACTCACCAAAGGTTAGAATTAATATCATGCAACTTTATGTTGCACATGCTTCTTCACCTGCTTTAGACAGCCATTTCAGCTTTTGGTACTGAATAAAACAAACTTTGAATTGCAAATAGACTAAATGTACTTTGATAGTACTATATATCTAGCTAGTGCATGAACTAGTCTAGTGAGTTTCATAGTAATATATGTATGTAGCATGCATGCATGTGCTCTTTCTTTTTGCATTTCTTAGAAATGAGTTTGACTAATTTATATAACAATAACTAGGTAAAGTGGTGATGCATATAGTAGAAGCCTTTTATAATGCAGAATACATATGCACTTTTAATAATAATATTGAGAAAGCAAATATAATACTCAGTAAACAGCATATGCACTTCCAAGAAGATATAAGTATCATTTCATTTAGACCAATAATTATATGTAGTTACTTATCCTAATAAACTAATGCAGTTATATATATATATATTGATTTAATTTTTGATATACGATTGCAGAGCCCAAGCATGCAAGGTCCGAACCCGGTTACGAAGCGCTCTTTGAGGAACACTCAATCTTTGCCCTTAAGAGTGATCAATACCAATCAAGTAATATAGATTAATTAATTAATAATTCAATATTTATATATACTTAATTAATTGCTAGCTTTAACTTCCCTGTTAATTAAGTTAGTTCCGTGATACTGTTTCTAAGTTGCCAATAATTGGAATGTTTAAGCTAATAATACAACTTTCTGGTAACTTTAAATGTCCCTTTCTACCCAGATAAGGTATATAATGATTGCATGCTTTACAGATAAAATCATCACTATTTACTTAAAAGGTGCCCATGAACAAGATATGGATATAATACTAACTGATTGTTATTAAAAAAAAAGAAAACAATATTAACAAAAAGAAAAGAAAAGAAAAGATGTCTACCGTACTACTCTGATAATATATACTAGATAGATATATACCATCTATATCACTACAAGCATTTACTTTTTGTGAATTAGCAAGTAAATGGCTTACTTCCTATATAAATATATCAAATATTTAAATATGTTATATATAATGACGTCTATGAAGTTTTAACGTACTAATTTTGGAATTGGTTTGGCTGGCAGAAACATGGAATAAGAAGAGAGCAAACATTCACAAAAAGAGTACAATTATCACCACCAAAAGAGCCTAGAGAACATGCGAATGCGGCACAAGGATCACCATCAAAATATGAAAAATACAAGGTTAATTCATTTAATAATCTGGAACTATTTCTTCAATTTTTATGTTCATTTAAGGCATAATATTTCCTTTTGTCCTTTTTTAACTTAATTTCCAAATGACATTAATTCTAGTATTCACAAAAAGAGCAAACATTAACAAAAAGGGTACAAGGGCCGTCTGAGAAAGAGTCTACAAAACATGCGTATGTGGCGCTAGGATCACCATTAAAAGATGAAACATACAAGGTTCATCTAATAATCTGGAACTATTTCTTCTATTTTATGTTCATTCAAGGCATACTATATTTATTTTTGTCCATTTTAACTTAATTTTCAAATGAAATTAATTCTAGTATTCACAAAAAAAGCAAACACTCACAAAAAGAGTACAAAGATCGCCTGAGAAAGAGCCTAGAGAACATGTGTATGCGGCACTAAGATCACCACCAAAAGATGAAAAATACAAGGTTCATCTAACAATTTGGAACTATTTCTTCTAATTTATGTTCATTTAAGGCATACTATATTTCTTTTTCTCCATTTTAACTTACTTTTCAAATGACATTAATTCTAGTATTCACAAAAAAGGCAAACATTCACAAAAAGAGTACAAGAATCGCCTGAGAAAGAGCCTAGAGAACATGCATATGCGGTGATAGGATCACCATCAAAAGATGACAAATACAAGGTTCGTCAAATAATAGGGAACTATTTCTTCTATTTTATGTTCAATTAAGGCATACTATTTATTTTTCTTTTTCTTTTTAACTTAATTTTCAAATGACATTAATCCTAGTATTCACCGAAGCCAATACCTAAGGAGAAAACGATAAAGGCAGAGAAGAACTTTAGGCTTCACAGCGAAGAAAGAGCTCTACGACGCGCCAGTTTTGATTACATGGTGAGAAAAATATATATCTATTATCGCAAAGAAATATTAGTGTAACTAATAAAATTAATGTTCTTTTTAAATCCAATTTTTTTAATTGTACAATGTATATATGGTTTAATATTTAGATGGCAAGCAAAATAAATTCCTTGGGAATAATTAAGAGATTTGAGGAGAAGATCATGAAGGTACTCATCAAAGCACTTGTCTATAATAAAAGCCTTTTTAATTAATCAAATTTTTATATGAACTCTCTATTCAAATTTGCTGGTATGTTTGATTTATGTTTTTATAATAGGTGATCGGTTCATATTTGTTCTAATTAATTAAGTGACAGCAAAAAAAAGAGGGAAAACTCCAATAGAGAGTCTTGATTTGCTGTGGCGAAAGCAGACTCAACCTAGTCATGTGGCATTTCACTAACAAGAAATATACAAAAATAAAATTTCGTCTTAATTTCCAGGATTATCTGACCCTTTGCAACACCAGTGTGAAGTTGATATATAATCACCAAAAAAGAATATTAATCTTAAAAGAATTTCAATACTATATATCTTAATATAACTTGGTTTCATATATATATGCATGACATAGGTTATAGAAGAAGAAGAGATAAAAGTTATGAGAAAGGAGATGGTCCCAAAGGCCCAACTCATGCCTATTTTTGACAGACCATTTTACCCTCAGAGGTAAATATTTCATTATTCAACTTAATCCAACTAAATTAACAAATTGATCAATTTGTCCTTATTTCCTTTATTTTTGTTTATTTTTTTTCAGATAGGCAAAAAAAGTTTCAAAATATGATTATTTTGTCATTTTTTTTCAAAAAAATTATAAAAATATGTTTGTGCTTAAAATTATTATACAAATATGCCTTAATCTGAAAAATTTGCCCAAACCCCATCTTATTTTCTGGCTTTTCCCTATATACCTTCATACAGCTTTTTAGATTATTAGTTTCTAAGTCCTATAAATTCATAATATTTATTGCAGATCTACAAGGCCTCTGACAGCTCCAAAGGAGCCAAGTTTTCTCAAGGAAAAATGTTGCATTGGGGGAGAATTTCATCGTCATTTCTGCTTCAATACAAAGGCAATCAAATAGTGTGATTGCAACTTACTCAAGAGATTTTACACATTTCTTATACAAATTGCATATTTTGTAGTTCTTTTTATATTTGTTTCTTTCCTTTCATTTTTTACTTTTTGATGGGTTTAATGGTAGATATGTCCGGGCTTTTATAAGTTTGGTTGTATGTTACATAGAGAATTTGTTATAGGCATTAATCTTTTGTAACACTTTTTGAGATGTTGGAATGGTTAACCATAAATAAAATATATTCAACACATGATGGCAACATGTTTCACATTTGCAATTTTTGTTTAACAATATTACCGGTTTGTTCAAAATACTAGAAGAAGAAGAAAAGCAAGGAGAGGTGTAAAAAGAATTAGGGTTTTGATCTTCTTCCTCTTCATGATTTTTGTGGAAATGCATTGTTAGGTTATTTGGAGGATATATATTAGGGTTAAGAGATTTGGGGCACATTATTAGAAGAGAGAGATGAAGAGTTGGTCATATGATGGAATGATCGGTATGGTAAAAAAAGATGAACTCTAATCTAATCACAAATTCAATTTTTCAGTAAATAAAGCCGTGACAATCACAATATATTGGATAAAAAGCAGAAAAAAGCAGATCACTAGTTTTGTTTTTCATATAGAACAGCGTAAAATTAAAAAAAATTGGAAAATATCAAATTAGATATCGAACAATGCATGTTGTACTAGATTGACCCAGCTAGTTAGCACATTTAATTAACTATAATAATGAACTGGATCATATGGCATGTTATTAATTTAAGATTAAAATCAGAATTTGAATTGGAACTATTTATTGCATAACTAAACTGGAGAGCTTAATTAGTTAAAAAAAAAAATCATTACATAAGGTACCAGGGATAATATGCGAGCAGGGGCGGACCCACATTGGCCCAGGGGGGCAACTGCCCCCCTCCCCCCTCCCGGATTTTGAAATTTAATAGAGAAAAACGGACCTGGTTTTATTTTGCCCCCTCTGAAAATTAGGTTGCCCCTCCCTGGAGAAAAACGGGCCTAGTTCTCTCTCTCTTGATTGCTGGTGAGAATAAGCCACAAGCTTCCCTCTTCCTCTTGAATTTTGTAGCTCTAAAAATCATCTTCTTTAGACCAATTTTCGGATAGCAAAGGAGGGAGAGAAGTCTTACAAAGGGGTCCCACATGTCTTGACCCAATAGAATGCTCCTTGTTTTATTTTAATTTTCAGGTATGCTAGATTTATGATGAGTCCCATGTTTTCTCATGCTTTGGTCTATGTGGTGTGGTGGATCACATTAAGTGAGGAGTTCAAATTAATTCAAATGGTACCTCTATGATGGTGGGCCCCACTGGTCGGATCGCCATCAACCACACCCAAGATGCACCCAAATGTGTGTTAAATCTTGTAAAATCCAAATAAAATCAACCGTTTGGAGGTTTTTCGCGTTCTTCATATCGAAATTCTCAGTTTAACGCGTAGAATATTACCATGGATTTTATTTTCAATAAATCCAAATCTCATTTTTGTGAATTTAAAAAAATTAGGTTTTAAGACATTGAATCGACCAATTTTCTAAGAAATTAATTGAATACATTTCTTATATGAATTCTAAAATTTTTAGGATTCAACAAATGCCCCCTACCAGGACGGGTCGTGAAGCTAATGGGTTTGAACCCGATAAGCTATTTGAATTTGATTCTTGCCCATCCCTGGCAAAAATCCTGCGTCCGCTCTTGCATGCGGACTTCTCTCGGCGAATTAACAATTCTTCTGAGTAGCGGACTTCTCTTGGCGAATTAACAATTCTTCTGAGTGGAGTAGTGAATCGGACCGCGTCTCTTTCTTTTACGCGAATCAGTCTGAGCTGACTTTCTTTTCCCCGTAATTTACTTGTACTGGGCCGTGAATTAAATCCAAGAGTAGGCATTACTTCTATCAAGGGGTAGACACAAGTATAAAATACCACTGAATCTAAAAAACATTCAAATCCAGAGGTAAACACTTGCCTACCCTGACTCTCTTTGGGTCCGCCAATGCCAACAACATGCAGTGACATGCTGGTGCACGACTTCCGAGGCTCATAAATTAAAAAAATGTGTTTTATGTTAATAAGGTTTCATCTCCTCCATCACATATATCATCTCTCTGGTAATTGATTGATCGAGTTTTCCTTTTCTGGATATATTCACTGCTGCCTTTATTCTTGCCTGGCTTTAGCTAAGTTGGGCTTCTTTTATTAATTCTTTGAGAAATTAAAAATTTATTTTCTAGACTGGGCCCACCATTACGGTTGGTTTAATATGGACTGAGAACTGAAAACTAGGTGAGGTTTTTGGAAGTTGAGGTTCAATGGATATCAGATTAAATTCGGTCCGATGCTAGATATGAACCGGTGGATCCGCATCGAGATGCTTACCAGGTTTAGATGCATGAGTGGTTTAAATTTTGATTTTAAACACAAATCTCATTGTAGAACAAATAATTGTACAGACTGTGCATCAGACTGAATTTGATTTGATGCCCATCGGATACATCGTGCTCCTTACTGTGACATTTTAAGCAAACAAGGATCGATCGTGTGATTAACATAATTAATTAAATAATAAACACGTACTCACACTGCTTTGTAAATTATCCTTTTTATTTAATTAAAAACTGATGAAACAAAATATGTATATATACTTTTACCTTCAAATATTTGAACAAAATGTGTTTGTGAATTCATTAAACTTTATTCTTACCCTACCTTTCTATGTCTTTATGAAAGTTGAAAACTTGAAATTATAAAAGAAAAAAAAAGTAAAAGAGAGATGTTAATAGAATTTACTATTTAATTAGGAGTTGGGCCTAATAATGTGAAAGAGGCGAGGCCCAATAATAATAAAAAAAATTCAACTTTTAAATTGAATAATTTGAATTCGGATTACCAAATCCAACTGAATCTTGATAAAATCGATGTTATATTTATGCTTTAAAACTAAAATAGTTATTACTTAATTATTAAGGTGTATATAAAAACTCAAATAATTATAATTGAAATAAATATACAGTACACTACTTTACTATTTATCATTTTATCATGCTAAAGTTTTCAAGGTTAAATTTATTTCTTGTTGTGGGCCACACTAAATTACCTATATAATACCTTGCTTGTGAACCAATCTTTTCCATATTATTTTTGAAGGTTTGATCAAAGACATAAATGGTAGCTTCCACCACAAATTCAGTTTGGGTTTTATTATTTTAACAAAAGAAAAAAAAAAACATGCAGAGAATAGTTGGCCTCCTACAATATATTGTGACCCACTAAATATAATAAAATATGAAGTAGGCTGCTGCCATGGCAATGTTAAGGTAGTTAGAGAGGTCAAAATCAAGAGGTTGCTTAATTTGTTATCATGCAAAGCTAATGCTAATGGATGTATAAATCAATATGATTTTTTATGAAACTCAGTTCTTTAGGACAACCAACCTTGATTTATGACCACCATTTAATGTCCTCTCAGTTGTCTCCTTATTTAATTAGACAATCTGGTCCTAATTTTAACTAATTTGTGGTTTATGAGCTCATGCATCTCTTCTAAAAACAGTTTCAGGGCATCTGCACAAATACGAAGATCGAGATAATAATGCGGGATTATATTACGCGCGTCCCTTTTTTTTTAAATTAAAAACACTACTAGAGTTTGTAATACTAGCCTGGATGAAAAAAAATGCTCATTTGCAACGGTAGCTCATGCAAATAAAGTGTATGTATTTGATCCCATAGCTAATGACCCTTATTTACATGGGGCCATGTTGTTTATCGGTGCGCAAACCTCTTTTGCATGGGTAATAACAAAGTCGGCCCTTAGAAATAACTTCCCATGCGATAAATTTATTACCCGTGCATTATGTAATTACTAATTTTGAAAGAAAAATACGTCATATTAAAACTTTTGAGGGGATACATAAAATTCTCCCTAAAAAAGTATCAAAGTATCAAACATAGGATAAATGTAAATCCATTAATTATGGCCAAATTATATACATAGCATATATAGAAGCAAAATTAATACAATATCAAAATATATACGGTAGTATATGAAGGTTAATGATTAATGCAATCCGCTGGAAAAAACTTCTTTTTCGCTTCCTAGTTTAAATCATTGAACAAGAAGAGGCCACTAAATTTATAGGGTTAATTTTGGAAAAAAATATTGTTAGGGTGGATTTGGTCGGACTGATCCGAAATCAATTTATTCAATTCAGAAGTATAGGGAATTTTATGATATTATTGGGCCTTGCCTGGTTTCACATTATTAGGCCCAACTCCTAATTAAATAGTGAAGTCTATTAACATCTCTCTCTTTCACTTGTTTCTTTTATAATTTCAAGTTTTCAATTTTGATAATGACATTGAAAAATAGGGTAACAATATATAAAGTTTAAATACTCACAATTAAGCCATTTTGTTGAAATATTTTAAGGTAAAGGTACATATTTTGTTCCATGTGGATAAATATAAAATAATTTTACGCACTTATATATGAATGTATTTCATTTGTTGAAGCATTTTAGGCAGATATAGACAGTTCTGAACTGTTGGATCCGTGTTGAGATTTGCGTGTAAATTAAAAATTGTAAATAAATCGCTCGTGAAACTAAACCGCACGTGCAAATTAATCTTGACACGTATCTAACGATCCAAACCTGACATCCAATAAAATTTGATCTGATCCATGCTAGGGGTGTTCATCGGTTCGGTTCAGTTAAAACCGAAATAAAATAGACAAACCAAACTTTTATTCGGTTTTAAAAAATACAACCGAACTGACAAAAATAAATTTATAAACGAATTAAAAACGAATTGAACAAACCGAACTAGATTTCAGTTTGTTCGGTTGAAACGAAATTTCAGTTTGTTCGGTCTAACCGATTGTAAACATAATCAAGCAATATACATGTGGTAATTTTTGAATTATTTTGAATGTTTGGTTTGGACAGATAACTGTTTTAGAAATGTTGGTCGGTTCAGTCTAACCGGTTTTAAAATTTCTAAACCGAACCAAACTATTATACCGGTTTAAAAAATGAACTGAACCAATCCATTTAACTGGAAAAACCAAACCATTTAAACTGAACGCTCTCGGTTCGGTTTTAATACCGATTAAACTGGACTCGATAAACACCCATATCTGATGCCCATTAATTGTCTCGAGTCACAGTGAAGTTTTTACCATTTGAGAGGAAAAGGAGATCAGTGAATGCTGCTTCTATAGGAATCAGTACTCAACCCCAACCTCCAAAAACCTAACCTAGTTTTCAGTTCTAAGTTCTCAGTATTCACCACAGAACTGATCAGTTCTCAGTACATAATAAACCAACCATAATGGTGGGCCCAGTCTAGAAATTAAAGAAATATTAAATTTCTCAAGGAATTAATAAAAGAAGCCAACTTAGCTAAAACCGGACAAGACTAAAGGCAGTAGTGAATATATCCAGAAAAGGAAAACTTGATCAATCAATTACCAGAGAGGTGATATATGCATGGTATATGTGGTGGAGAATATGAAACCTTATTAACATAAACACATTTTATTTATTTATGTGCCTCGGAAGTCGTGCACCAGCATGCCACTGCATGTTGTGGGTCCAGTTTCCATATTGGGTCCCACATGCTTTCCTTTGCTGGGCTTGTGTCTCTCCTCTCCTATAAGAACCCTCCAAAATACCATGATTTTTAGGTTTAAATAGGTTTATGCTATTGCTCTGGCATCTTATGTAATGAAATTTCTTTTGGAACTAAGTTCTCCAGTTTAGTTATGCAATAAACTAATTCCAATTAATTCCAATTCTGATTTGAATCTTAAATTAATTAATAACTTGCCATGGCCCAGTTGAGTTTAGTTAATTAAATGAGCTAATTAACTAGCCAGTTTGGTCAATGTTCGATATATATATATAGAGAGAATGGCTAATATACAAACGTTTGTTCATGGACTCAGGAACAAATAATTCGGTTCTCCGATTTTCAAAGTTCAAACAGTCAATCCAAACCGTTAGATATTCAATCTATATTAAAATGTGCTTGGAGACCAAATTTTACATTTTTTGAAACTTTTTTACTATTTATTAAGCTAGTTTGAAAACCGCTGTTTTTATTAAATTTCTGCAACATTGAAAAATAGCAGTTTTCAAACCAGCTTAATAAATAGTAAAAAAATTTCAAAAAATGTAAAATTTGGTCTCCAAGCACATTTTAATATAGATTGAATAACTAACGGTTTGGATCGACTGTTTGGACTTTGAAAATCGGAGAACCGAATCGTTTGTTCCTGAGTCCAGGAACAAACGTTTGTATATTAGCCATTCTCTCTCTCTCTCTCTCTCTATATATATATATATGTGTGTGTGTGTGTGTGATTTGATTTATTCCAAAATTCATGATTTTAAGTTGTTGTATATTAGAAATTAAGAAAAGCTAGTAATCTGCTTTTTATCCAATATATGGTGATTGTCACGGTTTTTTTTTTTTTTTTACCATAAATACCGATCATTGCATCGTATAATTCCTAGTAAAATAGTTTCCTACTATTTACATGTTATATATCCCTGTTTTAATCTCATCAAGATATAAATGTACTAGAAGAAAAACTAAAATAAATTTTTATAATATATTCAACCTTATCAAACATTTACGCTAATAAAAAAAGGTATATATGCAACAATATATACACACATTCTCAAGTAATAAAACTCAGTTTCAATGAATTACTGAAATCATATCCATTAATTTCTTTTGGCATTTATTATATATACAAATTAATTTAATGTTTTACAATAAACAATTAATCAACTATATGTACAATAATACCTAGTGAATCATGGTACAAATCTGGAACTAGATACATGTAATTTATATATATATATATCTCTCGTATGACCCATGCAACCCATACCGGTAACCCATGCATTTTGCTTTTCAGTTGCTTTTTACATTTTGATCCATACTAAATCCATCAACCAAATTAATCATTGATTTCATTCCACTCCCTTACTCTTTCTCTTTCTACATCTATATATACAAACAGACCTTACCAAGCTATTTGTAACCAACTCTTCATCTCTCTCCTCTAATCATTTGCCCCAAAAATATCTTAACCCTAATATATATCCTCCAAACCTAACAATGCAATTTCACAAAAACCATGAAGAGGAAGAAGATCAATCCATGCTACTTCTCACACTTTGGCCACCTGGCCACCAAAACCCTAATTCTTCTTACACCTCTCCTTGCTTTTCTTCTTCTAGTGCTTCCGCTTCTGTCTCGGCTTCTTCCTTTGCTTTTCCTTCTGAGTCTTCTGACCTAACAATTGCACTATCTATTGCACCACCTGGTGTTGATCCTATGAATGGTGAGAACCAAGCGGCGGTTACACCTGGTAATGGCAACCATGTCCCAAGCCAGTACTGGATACCGTCTCCTGCCGAGATCCTTGTAGGCACCACACAGTTTTCATGCACAGTTTGCCATAAGACGTTCAATCGCTTCAACAATATGCAGGTATTCATTTGTTTGTTCATCAATAAACATTGTTCTTGAAAAATAAAGTTAGGCATGTTTGTTTTTAAAGTACAAATAAAATGAAATAATATATGTATATTAACTTGCCTAATTACTCATGGTTTAATTTCTTCCTCTTGCATATATGAGTTTAATCAGTTAACTCATATATACTGGATGGTTCCCCTATGTTATATATTTTACTAGAACAAATTTAAATCATTTTTTGCAGTGCTTACTCTTGCTATATATTTCCTTACAATAAGAATCGGAAAATAGATGATTTTTCACATAAACAATACATGCTCCTTGTAATATTTTATGGACAATATAGAAGCTCTCTTTTCAATATATATACAACTCTCTATTCCATGTTCACAAATAATAACTACACATTACAGTATTTTATATTTGTCAAAAGTGAAAATGAACAACAGAAACATGTACATTTAATATTTACTCAATGATCAAATGAAAATGGGTCACAATATATGAACTATTAATAATGTTTACCTTTCCTCTTGCTCATGCAGATGCACATGTGGGGGCATGGATCACAATACCGAAAAGGCTCTGATTCACTACGAGGTTCAACACGGCCAGGCCCGGTTGTTGCCCCTACAGCACTTTCACCATCACTAATGCGGTTGCCATGTTACTGTTGTGCTGAAGGTTGCAGAAATAACATTGATCACCCTCGTGCGCGACCACTCAAGGATTTTCGCACACTTCAAACACACTATAAACGTAAGCATTGCCCGAGGCCGTTTGCATGTAGGCGTTGTGCCAAGCCATTTGCAGTGCGTGGAGATTGGCGTACTCACGAGAAAAATTGTGGTCGTTTATGGTTCTGCATTTGCGGCTCGGATTTCAGGCACAAGAGATCGTTGAAGGATCATGTCCGTTCATTCGGAGACGGCCATGCACCGCATATGATCGAGTCAATGATTGTTGGTGATAATGCGATGAGAGATGATGTTGATTGTTACGGTGACGGCTATGGCGATGATGAGGATGAAGAAGGAGATGATGGAGATGATGGTGCCGTTGGAGATGATAATGGTGATCATGACCATATGATATTTTAGTTATTTATTGCTTTATATATACAGTTAACTAATTAATTAGTGCAGGTTGTATGCTCAACAGTTTCTATTATAGCGACCTAGAGAACAAAGATCATCAAATGTTTCTCTCCTTATGCATCTTGAAATAATAATTGAGAGGTGTAGGAGAATTGGTATACCATATTAGATGATGATCATTTTATATATTCTACAAGCTGAAAGGGTCCCTGATAAGGCATGAAACTTGTTTAATTAGGATATAAACACAAACATTAATCATAGGTAGTTGTTTGTATTTCTCCTTGATGTAATCATTTAGCTAGAATCTTGGAATTTGCTTGTTAATTTATATTGTATTGAAAAATGATTTGCACTCCCAAAGCCTTTATTGCCTGTCATTATTTACTAGAGGAACATTTTCTACTTCAGGAGTCAAAATTTAATTACCTGCTATGATTTATTGATTGTTTCCCTTGAATTTATATATGTGATAGATTATTAACTAGTGAATTGTGTGGATACATCTTATTAGTATATATAAACTAAAAGAATTCATTAGACTTGTTAATTGAATTTCTATTTCATTCATTCACAAATTATCTAGTGCTATGATGTGCTTATTTAATGGGTCAAACATTATAGTTCTAAGTGTCAGTGAGAAATTGTATACTTTTCTTTATTTCTTTAGAGGAATGATAATCAAGAAAGGTGTCGGCAAGCTAGCTATAAACAAGTGAATAGAGATTAATACCATGAAAAAATATAAAAGGAGCTCTAGAACAATATAATTAAGCTATACACAAACAGAGCGCTATAACATTTTTTTTTTATACATAAATTTAAGCAATGTTTTGTTTTTTTTTCCATTTTGCAAATAGGACAGGTGATATTGATATATAGAGTGAGAGTACGGTATTCTATGGTATTTTTACTTTATCTCTGGATAAAGTGTACTGTATCTACAGTCATAGTGCCTCGTGAGAGAGAGAGAGGGTAGGAGAGAGATTAAAAAAAAAAACACATAGATACACAAAGAAAGAGAGGAGAGAGAAAGAGACTGAGAGAGTTTGTGTTTGTGTCTAGCAAGAATAGATCATTTTAATGGTCACTTTTTTGAAGCAGTAGTAGTTGGCTTTTCTCATGCCTTGTTCAATCCTCATGCAAAGACATCATCACTTATAACTTACAAGTGTCAGTTTCCATCTGTTGCATGTCTTTATTGCATAGAAGAACACATACCTTGATAAGAAAAATATAATTAAATAAGAGTTTTGATTCCATTCCTTTTTTTCCTACCATATAAAACATACATGGTTTTATTGCATATAAGTAACATTGTTGGTTGTTAAACTGCCAAAAACGTTATTCTTAAGTGACAGTTGTAAAACTATTTCGTTGATATTCATTATCATCTCTTGATGGTATTATCACTAATGAACTCACACCGTCACTGATAGCACTTTACAACCATAAGAATACGTGTTATGTACTAGCGAATTATAAAAAAAATATTGACCCTCCTATGTAAATTTTAGTGTCGTGATGTATTTATGTGTGATACTTAATTGTCGTGTTAACATGATATATATCAATACTCCTGTAACAATATTAATATATAGAATAAAAAATTATGTATTATATCATGTAGCTAGTGTCATACAGGATATTTAATAATGCAACTATTTCAGATGTTTATAAGCTAATTATAAGTTAATTAATGAAAAGCTATTCAATATTTTACTTGTG
Organism: Carex parvula; assembly: GCA_025461045.1. Classification (NCBI taxonomy): domain Eukaryota; kingdom Viridiplantae; phylum Streptophyta; class Magnoliopsida; order Poales; family Cyperaceae; genus Carex; species Carex parvula. The sequence goes on from JAJGRW010000761.1 coordinate 1,059,638, forward strand.
TTATGCTTCACTAGATCGAAGTACAGGATATTCATTAATGTACAAGTCCTTGAAAGCTAGTTGATTAACCCCTTAACACCCCCCCCCCCCCCCCCCAACCAATTGTGCATGTGTCATTTTGTCTACATAATTCTATTTTTTTTTTTAAATCGTCCACATTTTGTTGCCATAAACCAAAATTTCAAAATTAATTAAAATATTCAATTCGTTTTATTAATTGTACATAGTTTGCTATTTTTAAGTATCATTTGATAAGTAGAAATTTAAATTATTTGATTAATGATAACACAAGTATGCTCCCACATTTGAGCATTTTTATACGAATGATATTTGAATTTTTTTGGCAAACCCGGTTTTCCAAATGAACAGTATATTCTTGTTTTCAAATTTTGAAAAGTCTCTATTTATCTTCTGAATGAATGCATTCACAAGTAATATAAATCAATTTATGGTCACCATAAAAAAAAATTCCAAAATTAATTCAATTTATTCCTTTTTTTTCCCACATTTTACATATTTTACCATTTTATTTTGCCATCTATATGATACATATTGTACAAATTTTACCATTTTAATTTGCCAGCTATATGGTACATATTGTACATATTGTACAAAATTTGTTTTTTTCCTACAAAAAAAAAATTGACAGCTATATGGTACAGAATTGTGGCTAGGAATCATATTTTAAAACTAAAGTGGGTCACATTGTGTGCTCCTTAACGTTTCAATCTATAATTGGATGGCTGCAGCTTTTGGCTGCGGCACTACTTGGCGCTATATATCCAGAGAGAGAGAGAGAGAGAGAGAGAGAGAGAACTGACATTATCTAATGCTAGGTTTGGGAGAGCGGAGACTGAAACATAGTCTGCCATTGTGTCTCTATATTGCATTCATCTACTAATTTAATTTTCTTGCTTTTTCTTTCTCTATTCTCTTTCTTTCTCTCTCTACGTAGATAGACACAAAGAGTTTTACTGGATCATAATTAGGAGTCAAGAAAAGGTTTAATGGTCTAGAAAATCACTATTTGTAAATGGTTTACCTATATCTAATTTTTTTTTTATAAAAATGATAAAATTTTATCTACAAGCCGGACAGATTCAGAATTTTTGTCAAGGAGAGCAAGAAAATAATGAATCGGATTTAAAAAAAAAAAAAAAAATTGTTAAACATTTGTTTGATCGAGGAGTGCTAATTTATCTTTCAAATTAATGCTTTAAATTCATGCAAATTTGATTGTTTAAATGACTAGAGTTCATCATCTTTCGAGCGAAAAAGAAAGAAAGAAATGACCTCTAGATGAAATTTGAGTAATTTTTTTTTGCGAACGAAATCATTATCCATATTGTGTTTGCATGGTTTTTTCGATATAAGAGATCCAAATGGCAAGATATATATTCGATTAATTAAAAAGTTTTAATTTGTAGATTTCATCCATAAAAAAATGTCAATTGAACAAGATTACTTGCAATAAAAACTTGTTAAAATTAATATTAATTGAGTCTCATAATTTTTTTGAAAATGAAAAGAGGGTCCAGCCCTAGGGGTGCAAATGGATCGGATAGTGGTAAAATCATATCTGTATCCGTCTTAATTTTTCGGATATGGATATCCTTTTTTCATTATATTTATCGGTGAATAACATAAATTTTTTCATAATATTTGTTAAGCTATATGATATATATCTACTATTCATATATGTATATCTAAAATTTAAAACCATATCCTTATTCACACAGATATTCAGATATCGGAAATCCGATCTAATTTATTGATATGAATCCGGATTCAGACGGATAATATCACATCCGTTTGCACCCCTATCTAGCCCTCATTTCATTATCAGGGTTCTTAATAGTTACGCTATAGCTGCGCAATAGCCGTTCTGTAGCTTTTTCAGACCTGAAAAAAACTATAACACTATTGGCCGTTTTTGACGCTATAGCTAGTTATAGCTGTTCTTTTAACCTTTCCGCGATGACGTGATAATCACTACTTAGAACCTTACTCACTATACATGCAACAATTGAGTCTCATTATTTAATTAATTAATTAAGTGTAGAGCTTCTCTCACTATATATGCATGCACCAATATTTAAGCAGCTGCATAGTAAAAACCCAGAGGCGAGAGTTACGCAAGTCTTTGTATGACGACATGTACAAATTTTGTATCTCAGGTTCCGTACATGCATGTCAGATCGATCGTACGAGACGATGCATGTGGACCACATCTATTGGGTGCGCAGTTCATAGCAAAGCATAGCATGCTTTTAAACAAAAGTACATTCAACTCAAAAAAAAAAAAAAAAAAAAGTACATCAACATGCATGCACACGGTGCATATATATGTATGGTAACGATAATGAGAGATGGGTCCCGCTTAATTGATTACTATACTACAATTGGATATTTATTTCCTTAAGAGGCCAACAAACAATGACTACGTAAGGAAGAAAGAGAAAGCTATGGAAGAAACTACTTAGTTTTTATTTGCTACGCTTCTCCATTTCTGTGCACACAAATGTGATTTTTAAAAAAAAAATTAGAATTGAACAAAAATCTTCAAAATGAAGGAGCATCTGTTGGTTGAATTTTAGTGAAAAAAAAATAACTCTACCGAAGCAACAATCGGAAGAGGCAGGAAATTAATTTCTCTACCTGGCCAAACAACTACCACAGAAAATTCCATTCATCAGTCCACCGAACCATTGGTTCGGTGGAGCTGTTTTTTGCATAATTGTTCCGACTGATGCTCCTTCCATTTGAAGATTGTTGTTTAATTCTACTTTAAAAAAGAAATCCACAGATGTTACACTCCATATATATAAAAAAACATAAATATGGTTTAGATTTTAAAGTTATTTATAAAAAAAAAATTAGAATGTTAAGTAGAATTAGATAGAGAAAGAATTATAATTTGTCTTAATTACATTTCTTTTAATTTACAAATGCATATTCTAGTTAAAATTTTTTTTTTTTTTTACATAGAGAGCAGAAGGAAAAGTGAGATACGATAGTGTCTTATAGAACAACTAGAGAATGTTGACGTTGTTTTCTCTTTCAAGCGACTGCAAGAAATAACAGTAGTAGTTTTTTTTTTACCATAATATCAGCCACGGTATCATAAAAAAAATCCTCAAAATCTTATAAATTAAAATCGTCACGCCTTGTTCTTCCTTCTGATCGTTAGAAACATTCAAATGTTAATACTCATCATATTTAAGAACATGATACTTGCTTCCAATTAGGGTGTTAGCTGGTAGAAGTACGACGTAAGGCAACCATTTTATGAAAATTTAGTGACAATCATGCTTGACTATCAGATTGGATTTATTGACAAAGAATTTGCATATGTTATATAATGCATCATACATTAAAATGGTGATATTTCATGTTTCATTGTTCATCAAACAATTTGATTATTTGTATTAATGGTGTATATGTAATGTTTTTTTAATTATTATATATCAAATGTTACTCAATATGTTTGTTTTTTCATCTTAAAAACATGTCTTGTTAATACGATATTGTCGATTAGATCTAAAATAGATGGAGTGGATTCATGTCATGTCCAATTAAAACTCATATAAGACATTGATGGTGTAGCTCTGGTTTGTTCGTTTTAGATCACTAGACAGACCGAATTATCATAATACGATTTAAATCGTTGATTTTATTGCATGTCTATTTTTATATCAAATTATTCCATGAGATACTAAAAATTTCTATTTATTTGTAGAAAAAAAGAGTGTTGAGATGAAATGAAAAGCTTGCAAAGGTGGCAGCTTTGTTGGGGAAAAAGTCTGGGTAAGTTTAGCAAAAGGAAGTGGGGCCCATGAACCTTTAGAAGGATCCATCTCCATCCGTGTGTAAAGCGTGCCTTAGTCACGCGTGTGGGCCCTCACTAATTGTGGGCCCATGGGCCACGCCATGTAACGCCAAGGCCCAACTCCCCATTTCTTATAATAACCAACTTTTTTCTCTCAGACTTTGTGTCCCTCTTTCGGTGCTTCTCTTCTTCTCTTACTTTTTCTAGCATCTACACTTGTTCTTATGTGCTCACTACTATGTATAAATATGTGTAACGAATCATCTAAAATAGAAAAAGAAGATGCCAGTAGTTCCACAGTGACAACTTAATGATTCGAGAAAAGTTCGGGGATCAAAAATTATTGATTTAGAAATAATTCAAATATAATTCGGAAATAATTCAGAATTATACATTGAGAGCAAAAAAAAAAATTCCCACAAGAGAGCAAAAAATTCCGTGAAAAATTTGTAAGATTCGAAAAAAGTTCATAAAGTTCGCGAATAATGCAGAAAAGTTCGGATTGATTTGCCAACAGATCAAATCTGAATCGAATATTGTTATTATAGATGCCACACCGATCGCAACAGTACAAATGCCACAGGAGATAAATGCCATAACTTTTTTGACAAAAATTGTGTGTACAATTTGTACAGACACTTTCTTAAAAGATCAAAATTTGTCATTTTTGAATCTAAAAATGCATGGTCGGTGTATAAAATTTGGATGGTGAACTGAGACTTGTGTTGTGTCACATCTCTAAAACGAACTACTATGACGTAAAAAGTAAAAAAAGAAAAAGAAAAATGAGGTAGATTCCTTGATGTGAAATTTCGATGGTCATAGAAATCAAATCAAATCAAATCAAATTCTCTGCCATATGTTGCTCTGATAAATTAATTACAGGTACCTTTTGCACCATGTAATAATATAATCTTACCATGAATTAAATTGTATTTATATGAAAAAAATATTAATTGGAAAAAAAGTTACAAGTACATTTGTTTGAATCAAAATAAATAATTATATAATTTGGTAAATAGATATTTTGATATATAGTTGTCATATATATTTTTTAACTGTTGTCAACGAACACTTTAAAATTTTGAATTTATCATCAAAACCCTCCACAATGTATACTTATTGTTTTAAGCTTCTAAATTTATTATCTAAACCACATTTGAATGAACACTCATTTGAATCAAAACAAATACATGTACAAGCCAAAAATTAGCACTCACCCTATATCTTTTTTTTTTTTTTTCCTTTTTTTGTGGTAAATTGGCCTAAAATATGTGAACTTTAGAGGATAAGAACTCTAAATAACTATAATTCTCACCTACCAAAAACATAATTTTATTCACCCTTTTTTAACAATTAATGTGGTTAGTTGAAGTCAAGATTTGGACCGTCTGATCATAATCCGGACTAATTATTCATTCCAATTTGAAAATTCAATAAACCCTTTTAATATTCGTGTCAAATCTGATTGAACGCTCCGGATTCAAATTCAAAATTTAAGTTATACAAACTCTATGTTAGATGGATTCCACTGACATAAGGGGGCCCAACTAGGGGTGCAAACGGGTTGGATATTATTCCTTCGTATTCAGATCCGTATTTGAAAATTAGATACATATATCTGATATCCGAATATCCATACGGATATTGGTACAAATATTGTTTTAAATTTTAATTATCCGTATCCGAATAATATATATATATACCATGAGAAGGGATCCAATTACACCATTTTATGGTGACACATCTTGACACCATATGCTTATAAGTCATTTTTGCCATTTCAAATTCCAAACAGTCGATCTGAACCATTCAACATGATCTCCATATTAAAATGTGCTTGGGACCAAATTTTACATTTTTTTGGAAATTTTTAGCATTTATTAAGATGTGTACAAAATTACTGTTTTCAGATAATTCTTGACCATTGAAAAACAACTATTTTCAAAAATTCTAAAAAATAGTAAACAATTTTGAAAAAATTGTAAAATTTGGTCTCCAAGCACATTATAATATGGAGATATTGACTGTTTGGATTAAAAAATCGCAAAAATAACTTATAAACATATGGTGTCAAGATGTGTCACTATAAAATGATGTAATTGGACCCTTCCTCATATACCCTATAGTTTAATATATATATTTTATGAAAAAACTTATGTTATTCACTATTATAAAAAGCATATATCCGTATCCGTATCTGTCTAATATTCGATCGGTATCCGTATCCAGAAAATAAAAGCGGATACGGATATGATTTTACCACTATCCGATCCGTATCCGTATCTGTTTGCACCACTAGACCCAACTGTCAATGATAATGAATGAAATGGAGGCTAGTATAATTAAAGAACACTGTATCAATACACTTTGTAGAGTTGCATGTGTTTGTTTAGTAAGAAGAAGTGTAAAAGTTGATTTATATATAATGAAAATTCAAAACTTGAATTGTGCATGTCACTATTCTAAAGCAATTAAAAAAAAGAAAAAAATGATCTGTGAAACTCTCACTTTGATGCATGGCAAGGCATGACATTGACAAGGACTTGACCTGAGACTTGTGTTTTATTATGTTGTTAGGTTCCGACAGCATCTTATAATCTCTCTCTCTCTCTTCTCTTTCTCTCTCTGATGCATCTATTCCAAAGGGGACTTGTTCTCATGTTAAATGGTTCTCCCTTGCAATGCATGGCAAGGCATAATTTGTATCTCTTTTTCTCTTTTGTTATCTTGTTGTTTGAGTGTTTCGGAAGCATATGCATGTTTTTTGTCTCAGTTTTCTTTTCCTGTCTCTCTCTCTCTCTCTCTCTCTGATAAAAACCATGCAGGCAGTGCTATTGCATGCATATTTATAGTCAAAAGAGGCTTTTTGCACGGAAAACAATGTACTGTCATCACTTTTGACAATTAACAATTAACAACAGTACAACACAGTTTAATTAATTTAATTTATAATTCCTCTTTTAATAATACTGATGATATTGTAGAGGAAAGGAACCCAACTTAAACCTGAGAAAGCTCACTAGCAAATATATATTAGTGGGGTTAAAATGCACCATTAGTTTTGTGCTCCAATCCAAGTCTTTGCTTTTGTTCTCAAATTTCAAACAGTCGATCTGAACCACTTAACATGATATTCACATTAAAATGTGCTTAGAGAACAAATTTTATATTTTTTGGAATTTTTTACTATTTTTTTAAATAGGTACAAAATTATTGCTTCTGGACCATCCAAAAATTTGGTCTCTAAGCACATTTTAATATGTATATCATGTTGAGCAATTCAGATCGACTATTTGAATTTTAAAAATAGAGATAAAGACGTGGGGTATGATTGGTGCACAAAACAAATGGTGCATTTTAACCCTACTATATATATATATATATATATATATATATATATATATATATATATATAGGGACTGGCTAAATTGCTGCCGGCAGCATTCTGGCCAGCTGCTGCCGGGGGCAATTTGGTCATTTCCGGTGTTCAAACAACAAATCTGAACCGTTCAACGTGTTCTAAATATTAAAATCTACTTGGAGACCAAATTTTACATTTTTTGGAATTTTTTTACTATTTATTAAGCCACTTTGAAAATTCCAGATCACACGATCCAGAATTTTGGTGCACTGTTCACCCGGATCAGCCAATTTCAAAGTGGCCTAATAAATAGCTAAAAAATTCCAAAAAATGTAAAATTTGGTCTCCAAGTAGATTTTAATATTTAGAACATATCTGTATAAAAAAATTTGTTGTTTGAACACCGGAAATGACCAAATTGCCCCCGGCAGCAGCTGGCCAGAATGCTGCCGGCAGCAATTTAGCCAGTCCCTATATATATATATATATATCATGCAAATATTGGTATACAAGTATACAAAGTGGTGAATATACGTATACTATATCCAAGTTCATATGACAGGAATAGAGAAAACATTACAGATGCAATCAGGTAATTGTAGGTGTGTTGATCAACGGCATTATTTATTTTTTAAGTTTTTATTATATCTATGTAGTACGAGTAGTACTTCATCCAATAGAAAAGGAATGAATATCTGTTTTTTTAATAAGTAGTAACAAAAATAGATTCATTTCCTTCTTCTTTTTTTGTACAAATGAGAAAAAAAAAAGAACTTGCATCCTCATACACATTGTTCATATAGATATAACATAGATTACTTTTTGTATTGTAGTTCACAAATAATCAACAACAATAACAACAACCAAGCCTTTAGTCTCAAATAAGTTGCGGTAGGTTAGAAATGAAACCCAATCACAATTCACATGATGAGATTTTTATTTTTTATTTTTATAATCAAAACTAAAAAAATCTAAAAATATAGTTACTAAAAAATACATATATTCATATTGAAAGTCTAGCTACTATATCATCGAGGAATGAATTCAAACCGATCTACTTCACAGGTGATGTGTTTACATATGAAATTTATACATTTCCAATGGCATATAATATCAAGTCAATTGAATAAAAAAAAAAAGGGGGTTCAATTACTGTGTATTGTAGAAAATAATGTAACAGCTTCTAGATAGCAGTTGAAAGAATTTTATCCGTTGATTACACCAATTTGTTTAGGAAATAAAATAGTTCTATGACAACCTCATGGAAAGTTTACATATATTTCAGTGGGAGATTATAAGATATAATTAACATATTGATTGGTACTTTAGGTTATGTTCATGAGTAGGAGTGTTCAAACAGTTTGGTTTGTTCAGCTTAAATGAATCGGTTTAGTTGAATTTTTGAATTATTTTGATTTAAATGGATAGATTCGGTTTAGATTTTTCAAAAACTGACTAAATCAAACCGACCAAATTATAATGATTCAAGTATTGTTTATATATTTAGTTCAATTATCACTATTCCTTTCTTTCATATTTGTTTTTATATATAAGAACATATAAATATTTTATATGGAATTGAACAATTTGTATATAAAAATATATACTTTTCATTAATAATGGTACCATTAGGTTTAATTTGAATTGAACCGAACAAACTGAAATTTACTTCAATTTGTTACGTTTGGTTCTTAATCGGTTGATAAGTTTAATTAGTTTGGTTTGGTTCTATTTTTTAAAACCGAAAAAAGTTTAGTTTGACTATTTTACTTCAGTTTCAACCAAACCAATCATTTGAACACCTCTAGTCATGAGATAGCACATGATGAGATTTTATATGCAAGATCACTTAAATCAAGTTACAAAAACCCACAATCATACATTTATAAGCAAGAATGAGTACAAGGTATACCATGAATGATAAAAATTTTGTGGGAAAAAAATTTGCACTCACAAAAGTACCAACAAAATTACTAATATATGTTTTTGAAGGAGCATGCTTTAGCAAACTATTTAACATAGCAAGAACTAGAAAAGGTACAAAACTCTCTTAAAAAAAAAACAGTTCATTTATACAATTCAAGAAAAAAAATCATACAGCCCAATAGAGGTTTCAATAAAAAAAAAGAAAAAAGAAAAAGAAATGCTAAGTAAAATAGTAGCTAGCATTACAACAACATATGCATCAGTAGATTTCTGCATAAAGTGGTAAAACCAAATTACAAATTTAACTACAAGAAGTCTTTTTTATGATATACCAATAAAAGTCATATATATACAAAGAGCTCCCTTTGACAGTAACCCTTCAACTTGCAACTTCACAAATATTATAGAGTGAGGCTATCACGTACTATGGATCAGTATCTCCATTTTCAAAGTCAAAATAATCGATCTGAACCGTTCAACATAATCTTCGTATAAAAATGTACTTGCAGATCAAATATTATATTTTTTAGATGTTTTATCATGTTTTTTATAGGTAGAAAATCACTTGATTTAAAAATTCGGGACCATCTGAACTAGTGACTTTTTACCTACATAAAAAAATATTAAAATTAAAAAAAAAATGTAAAATTTGGTCTCCAAGTACATTTTCATATGGGGATCATGTTTAATAGTTCAGATCAATGTTTAAACTTTGAAAATAGATATATAAATCCATAGCACGGGTCAATATGTAATTTGCAAATTACCATAAGCCTCACTCACTAACAAATGCACTAGTAATAAAGAGACGAGATTTATACCTTATCTTCTGAATTGCTTTATTTGGGGCAAGAAATTCCACATTTCGGTTTCTAGATCTAATTCCTCTAGACTTCCATCACCATACATAATCTGCCACATTTGTAGATTACAAGCTTATTTAATCATAATACCACAAAAACTTGTACCACTATCACATATTACTGACATATCACATATCTGAACCGCTCAACATGATCTCCATATGAAAATGCACTTGTAGATCAAATTTTACATTTTGTGAAATTTTTTTACTATTTTTTAGATAGGTGTAAAATCACTTGATCTAAATATTCTAGACCATTCAAATGTAGTGATTTTCTACCTATCTAAAAGATTTGTAAAATTTAGTCTGCAAGTACATTTTCGTAAGGAGATCATGTTGAACGGTTCAGAACGACTGTTTGAACTTTGAAAACAACGATACTGAACAATCCGCACTATGCATAGTACCATAGATTCACTCTTATCTTATCACATATTACTGACAAATTTGCTCCTGTTGTTTTAGTGTAGTTATCTTATAAATCAGTTTCTGACATGTAAACCCTTTAAAAACAACCTAATGTACCAGTCAGATACTGTACCATTGCAATTCTTCCTACTGCTAAACAAAGAAATAAAATAATACTATATATAACTTACAGTATGCATGCGTCTCTCGTCATCATAACTGTAAATATATCCTTCTACCCACCTAAGAAAATCATATTATGAACAAAAAAATGCAGGATTAAGTAAGAGAACATCTGAAATATAGTATAGGCTTTTCACCTTGAGAGCGACTATGGTACTTTGCAAAGCGCAGATCGGTCCATGCTATGGATTCATATCTCTATTTGTAAAATTCAAATAGTTGATCTGAACCATTCAACTGATTTTATAAGATAGATAGACTGGTACCATACTTTGATCAACTGTTTGGACTTTAAAACGAAGATATTAATCCAAAGCACAGACCAACCTGCACTTTGCAAAGTACCATAGCCTCACTCTTTCGCCTTTTATTTTGAAAAAAAAAAGAGAATATCTGATTAAAAAGGAAATAGGAAATAAAAAAATAGGAAGGATGAAGAAAAGAAATGTACATTTGATGGCTATGGCGCCAGACTTGAACGAGAGATTGTATACAATCCTTGGTCACGGCATTTTTTCTTTTAAGAAGCATTAAATCTACACCTCCTGATTCAAAAAATGTTATGTCAATTCATATTATATCTTCATCTCTTAAAAGAACATTTTATATCAATATAATTTTTTTATGAAAAGGCAAATAAAATAAGGACAGCACTTTTATTTATTAAATTATGACAAGTTCATCTAAATAAAAAATAAATAAAGGAACCATACTGCCAAGCTTTTCTTTGCAATGGAGAGAACCACAGTGACAATCTTGATCAGCACCAAATTGCACAAACCTGAATTATTTTTTTTTGCACATTTTAGAATATGATATATGACAAATCAAAATTTCTTTTACTGGTAATTATTAGAGGCGAGATAACATACATGTAATCATAGGTTACGTCTTCTCCTTTCTTTATGTCACGTAGAGCAAAAATGCCTACTCTAGTTTCACCCTCTACTCTCCTACAAGAACAAAAATATACATATGATTAATAAATAAACTGTTTCCTGCAAATAACACTTAAGCAAAATGTGGGTTCTTTTTTAAATTTAGAAATTTAAAAATCAAATCTTCGCGGAAGGGATTGATTGTTTTTTTTCTTCGAAAAATAGATGGAACCGTACCATTCTATTTTTCCAAGAAAAAAATCAATCAATCCCTTTCCTGAAGATTTAATTTTTAAATTTCTAAATTAAAAAAAAATCGTATAAAAATAACCATTCTACCGAGTAGCCAAAACAACTAGTAGTGTTACATGACCAGTCAATAAAGTAATTCTGGACAACTCAAGCTAAATCAAAAGAGACTACTACTAATTTTTTACACAATATTTTCTGCATCTAACACAACATTTTTTTTAATTTTTTACAACTGGTACCAGTAGTTAGGTTAAAAATGATAATAAATATTATTCACGACTCCAAGGAGCTCCTCTACTTCCTAAACCCAAAATATATTAAAATATTGGGTTCAATGTAGCGTTTAAAGGTTAGTGCAACTTAGTCATATTTTCATGACTCAAACTTAACTTAGGCAGTCATGTAATAACATTAAAAAATTAGATGCAATTTCCTAAAAATAAGGAAAAGTAATAATTTTGTATAGAACTGGTAAAAAAAAAAAAAAAAAAAACTGTGTGATGAGAAAAATGTACCATTTCTGCATTTCTGTATTTGGATCGCAGCTATGGTTAATAAAACGAGACTTATTCCCCTTATATGTTGCATCAATTACCATGTTGCTATTCACCTCACAGAGGTAAAAATTTGAGGCACCTCTTCTCTTCATTTTCCATAACCTCTCTTCACATGTTTTGTCATCGATAACTGTTCACAAAAAATAAACACATCCACGACCTCTGAACACTCTTAATTTTTGCACAATTAGTACCAAAATTTTCAATAACCCTTAATTTATCGGGGGAATTTCATGTATACCCCTCAAAAACTTCAAAATGACGTATTTCCCCCCTCTAAAATTAATAATATCATATTTACCCTTCTAAATTGCAAAAACTCACAAATCTACCCATTATGTTAACTTTCTAGTAAAAATCATTTTAAATTTATAAAGTACCCATTTTACCCTCTATTAAAAAATAAAAAATATTTAGCATTTTTTAAGTATAATTCAGTATTGTGATTGGTCGGTTTTTGAGAGAAAATATGATATTATGAATTTTAGAGGGGGAAATACGTAATTTTTGAAGTTTTCAAGGGGTATACAGGAAATCCCCCCTAATTTATAAAAAACCTACTCCTAAGTCAAAGCAAATTATCAAGTGAAACAATCAATTTAACTGGAGCACTCGTAATATATACTGAGTTTTGTATTGCTCCAAAAATATATGTGATAGTGACCCATGTCAGTTACTGTTACACAAATAAGTCTTTACGGACTGAAATTTGGAACGGACATGAAAACTGGACTTATTCAATTCAGCCCCACCTTTTATTTTTATTTTTTACTGAAGGGAAAAAAAAATATACCTTCTCCCACATATTCAATAACAAATTCACCTTGCTTTATATCCTCTTCTGTTACTAATCCAAACCCACATTTCTCTGTCTGGAATGGAGAAAATACATAAAACAAATATTATCTTTCTCACAAAGACGAGATAGAGAGAGAGAGAGAGAGAGAGTACCTTGACAACTTTCAATTTCTTAACGGGTCTGAGCTGGAAGGGTTTATTAGCACAAGTGCTACTGCACTTACAATTGCCAGAGCAACAAGAGAACAACATCCTATCAATTAAAAATCAAATTAATTGACCAAATCGTTAAGAAAAAAGATGCAACTTCTCAACCAATGAATGTGGTTTGTATACTCATTTCTTGCTTCAATACATATTGCAAAGGTGGCACTTTCTACCAGTATCAAACTCCCATACTACCACCAGTACAATCAGGGTTACTAGTTTAACATAGCCATAAAACCAAACATAAGACACGCATTAAACAAGATTAAATAAGAAAAATAGAAAAACAAGCAAGGGAGAACATCATGCAACCCTATTTAACGAACTCATTTTTCCATATAATATCAAAGAGTGAGGCCATGGTACTATGCATAGCACGGATTGGTCCATACTATGGATCAATATTCTTCATTTTCAAAGTCAAACATTCAATCTGATCTGTTCAACAGGATCTTCATATTTATATATGTACTTGGAGATCAAAATTTTACATTTTTTACAATTTTTTTACTATTCTTTTAGATAGGTAGAAAATCACTTGATCTAAAAATTCTAGACAATTCAAAAGTAGTGATTTTCTACATATCTAAAAAAATAGTAAAAAAAATCTAAAAAAATTTAAAATTTAGTTCGCAAGTACATTTTCATATGGAGATCATGTTGAACGGTTCAAATCGACTACTTGAACTTAAACAAAGATAATGATCCATAGTACGGACCAATCCGCGCTATGCATATTACCATAGCCTCACTCAATATCAAATCATGAAACTTTTCTTGCTGTGATAATCAAATAAATCAACACAAAAGGAAAAAAAAAGCAAAAAAGATAAAAAAAAAATTAACTACTATAGGCAAGCTTACGTGCAATGACAATCCCCATCACAAAGGGTAGTAGATCCATTCAAAGGTTCACATGCGCAAAAGATACCATCATCTTCAGGTCGTTTTTTATTGAAATAAATATCTTTTCATATATCAAGGATGATCGACCGATTTAAGTTCCATCCAAAATTAGAAAAAAAAAAACTATAATATAGCATGGTCCCAAGAAAAGTAAAAGAATATAAAATAAAAGTAAAAATGAAAACAAAACCACAGTAGCACTTGAGTGAGGCTACGGTACTATGCATAGTGTAGATTGGCCCATACTACGGATTCATATTTTCATTTTGAATGTCCAAATAGTCTATCTGAACCGTGAAAATGATTTACTTGCCAACTAAATTTTATATATTTTAGAATTAAAAAAAAAATTTAGATAGGTAGAAAATCACTACTATTGAATGGTCTAGAATCTTTAGATCAAGTGATATTCTATCAATTTAAAAAAATAGTAAAAAAATTATAAAAACAATGTAAAATTTGATCTACAAGTATATTTTCATATGTAGATCATGTAGAACGGTTCAGATAGATTGTTTGAACTTTTTCAACGGACCAATATGCACTATACATAGTACCGTAGCTTCACTCGTAGCACTTAATACCTGAAATGGTACATGCTGGCATACAGTACCAGATATAACAGGGGTGGTACTAAAAAATCAACCAATTTTGTATTGTAGTCATAGGTTAAAAAATGGACAATACGGCACCTACAGTTTTTAAGATACAACTAAAAGAAAATAATTTTTAAAATTCACTTTGAACAAGAATAAAAGGATACTGCGCTTAATGGCAATATAACTCTCGCCCCCTCTAAAAAAATCATCAGGAAGAGAAAACTCAATTTGCTCTTCAATTTGTGAAAGTCCCCTTGTAAGTTCTTCAAATACAATCGCAATCGTACCATCGTCTTTCTGCTGATGTGCAAAAAAAAACAAAATTGAGTGTGGTAACCATAAAATTGAGTCAGAAAATAATAATTGTAATTTTTTTTGATAAAAGTGGGGAGAACCCACCGATTTCATTACGAAACCATAATCGTTTTCAAAGGTACCAAACCACTGGTACCAGTTAGTTAGTTTCTACCATAGAGAAAATAGTTGTAATTTCAACTACATAAATTTCCTCTTGAGGTTTGGGTAAAATAATTCACGGGTACCAGTAGTTAGTTTTGAAAGGTACCAAACCACTGGTACCAATTAGTTAGTTTGTACCATAGAGAAAATAGTTGTAATTCAACGACATAGTAATTTCCTCTTGAGGTTTGGATATAATAGTTCACTGATAAAACAATATCCTATTATATTAAAAACCAACCTTAATTGAACTGGTAAAATTCTTGAAGAAAAATTAAAAGAGAGAGCAAGAGAGAGAGAGAGAGAGACCTTAGTGATTGGAGGGAGAGGAGAGGAGGCTTCAATGCTTACTGAATCGAGCATGGCTGAGACTTGGTGAGGAGAAAAAAGTGGCGCTGGACACTACTAGGGTTTTGACTGAAGAGTTAAAGAGGTTATGTGTTTTGAGAGATTGAAGGAGTAGAGATTTGAGATGTTAACAAGAGAGAAGAGATCCCCACCGGAGCACGCCGGAGCGCGGCGGCGGTTGAAGGTGGCGACTGGTGAATGGTGGGTGGTGAGGTGAGTGGGAAAGGAAGTGAGGAAGTGAGGCGAAGGCAGTGGTTTTGAACCTCAACTGGGGTAAATATTTTAACAGAGTAGATTTGGCTTCATGCAGCTTACGAACCATATGCAGGTTGTTTTGATTCTATAGTCAGAGCGCTGCATGAAGCGAAAACTGCTCTGTTAAAATATTTACCCCTGAACTGAATTTGATTTTTGGGCCTTAGGTGATATAGTAGGTAGTTGTTTGGGCCTAGCACAGTGGGCTCTTCCTGGGCCTAATCTCTGTAGCAAATATTTCCATTGAATAACTTCATGTATTTCAATCTCTACAATCTAACTTCATATTTCCATTGAATAACAAGATGAAAATCAAAATGACTCCAATAAATTGTAGTTGACCAACGAGTCAATTCAGAGCATCCCCAAAGAAGCAATTTCAAATTTCTTAGTTTGAGTAAACTTGTCTTGTATCTTTTACAACTTGTAAATAATTAGATACAAAGTTACAGACATCTTTTACAGCATTTGCATGTACTCACAGACACACTACCAAGGGTAAAATGGTCCAACTACTTAAACTAATTATTCAACTATCCAACAAATTCTAAAAACTTAAATACCAACAACTAAGTAATAAATAATAATGAATATAATCGTACACTAAAACCAATCGTAGAAAAGCAGCGCTAATCGAAAACAAATTCATCAACAAAATCAAACTCATCAAGTCCGTTTTCGGCATTTTCTTCAAACTCGGCAAATTTATTGAATGTTTTCTCCTCTGTTTCCGCTTCCTCTTTCTCAAAGATTGTATCGTCCATCTATTTTCAATTAAAATAGCAAGCAACTGATTAGTTTTGAAAAAAATAAAAGAGAATATCAGTAATTAGTTTTGAAATTTAAAATAACTGAGATTTAAAATACTGACTCTAAGTAATCTGCTTTTTTCCATCAACCAAGTAAAGGAAATTTAAAAGAACCACTCTCGGTACTGAACTGGCATCGTACCACAATGGTTGAGTCCAGTACCAGTATAGCAATAGACGATACTTTGATTTGGTGAAAATTCAGTTAAAATTAGGGGAACTGTCTCCTATGGAATCACGAGAAATTTCATATTTGTAATAACTTACATCGTACAAACTTCCTATTGCATCCAGATTAACTTTTGATGCAAGGCCCTGAAAATGAAAAAGTGGTATAAAAATAGTAACTCAACTAAACATTTGAAAAGAAAAACTAATTCAAAAACATTTAAAAGAACAAATAAGAAAGATAATTTATCCAGATAAAGGTAATAAAATAGTACCTTTTTCTTGAGCACATTACACGTCGCCTCGAAAGGAGTCTTGGCCGGACCTGTATCGTCATCATCAGGTTTCCTCTTTCTAACCTACAATTAGAAAAATAAAATATATGCTTATACATCCTAAATTGAAAATATTAAAAATCATTGACTACTGATGTATATAAATTACTGGCCCTTTAGTGTTCCTTGTGAGGAGGTACTTTCTCAAAAAAAATATATATATATAGAGGAGGGTTCCACTGCACCCAAATTTGGTGCACCTAAATGCACCCAAAACTCATATATCTTCATTTTCGAAGTTCAAATAGTCGATTCGATCCTTCCAACGTGTTCTTCATATTAAAATGTGCTTGGAGACCAAATTTTACATTTTTTGGAAATTTTTTACTATTTTTTCAGAATTTTTGAAAATCACCACTTTGCTGAATTTCAAATTATTGTTTGGTGATTTTCAAAAATTCTGAAAAAATAGTAAAAAATTTCCAAAAAATGTAAAATTTGGTCTCCAAGCACATTTTAATATGAAGAACACGTTGGAAGGATCGAATCGACTATTTGAACTTTGAAAATGAAGATATATGAGTTTTGGGTGCATTTAGGTGCACCAAATTTGGGTGCAGTGGAACCCTCCTCATATATATATATATTTTTTTTTTGCATACAATAGGCACTACAAGACGAACAATGAATACCTTTCGAGGTTCTCTCTCCTCGGCCTCCTTTTTTGCAGCTTCCTTCAATGCCAGTTCCTAATAATTTAACATATTATAAATAGATGCACCTCAACACTAACAACAAATAAGAAAGGCATTTAGTTGTAGTCAAATAATTACCTCAAGATATTCTTTGTTCATTTCTTCCCAAATTATTCTTTTGTAGTGTTTCTCCTCTTCGTCGTGTAGTAGGTACTCATTCACCTAAAGAGAGAGAGCGAGAGAGAGCCACTTAACAATTTATAAGAGACATAAATTAGTTAGAGAGAGAGAGAGAGAGGGAATTTTAATTACCTCGGCATCGTCAATATCAGAAAGGGTCTCGGGTTCATCATCCTCTTTATCAACCTCATCATCTAGTAACACATCAGATTCAAGGCCTTCAAATAAAATTAAAGTAAAATGAGATATTAATAATTTCCATTTTTTTAGGTACATGCCAAAAACATTCATTGTTGCAACCTTTTCCAAAAAGTTTTTCAAAAACAATTAGACTATAATATATCTAGTGAACGAATAAGACTATGGTACTATGTATAGCGCAGATTGTTCCATACCACGGATCGATATTTTCATTTTGAAAGTTCAAATAGTCGATCTGAATGTTCAACATGATTTCCATATAAAATTGTACTTCCAGACTAAATTTTACATTTTTAAAAATTCTTTTTACTATTTTTTTTAAATAGGTAGAAAATCACTATGTTTTATCAAGTAAAATGTAGAAAGTAGATAATCACTACTTTCTACCTATCTAACAAAATAGTAAAAAATTTCTAAAAAATGTAAAATTGAATTGAAAGTACATTTTCATATGGAGATCAAGTTGAACAGCTTAGATCGATTGTTTGGACTTTGAAAAGAGAGATAATGATCCATAGTACGGACTAATATGCGCTATGCATAGTACCGTAGCCTAAAAAAAAAAAAAAACTAATCCTAGCTAATGTAAGAATTCCAGATTACCTTCTTTATCAGTAACTCCAGATGCTTGTGTTTCCTCTTGTAGCTCATCTAGAGAAAAGCCTATACCATCCGTGTTCTTCTCCTATAAAACAATATATAAAAAATAATAAAAAATTATGGAAGAGAACAAAAACCCAAAATTCCTTTACCATGCCAAAGACCAAGTACCATACCCATAAAACTGATGCTTAAACCCTAAATCAAGGGGTGGCAATATTTACGGGTTCAAAACTAAAGAGACTGTCAAATTTGATTGGTATTGAGCAAGCATTAAAAAACCTACTCACTTTTTACCTCTGTTGCTTTCTTAGTGAAAAATAATTAACTAATTTGGTGATCCATCCTTTTGTTTTAAGACGAATGGGTGGGACCGACCCAAAAACTGACCCATTAACCATTTGATCAACCATGACCAATTGGTCCAAATTGGCAGAGACACAACGAGGCCTTACTTGCACAGTGGGCCCGCTCTCTTCATCAAAGAGAGAAAAGTTTGAAGAGGATTCTTCGATCTGGGCCTCAGCTTTTTTTCGTTTCATCTCGGCCCGTTGAAAGGCCGGTGGTTCTGCACCCCCATCTACCCCTCCCGATAGTTTCATGAACTGTCAGAAAGAAAACAATAAATTAGGGTTAAGTACTTGTAAACATCAAACAAATCGGTTGTATTTGTGTAATCATGCACGTGCAAGAGTGTAATTTAACATGAGTGAGGCTATGGTACTATGCATAGCGCAGGTTGGTCCATACAATGGATCAATATCTCTGTTTTCAAGGTCCACACAGTCAATCTGAACCGTTCAACAAGATCTCCATATGAAAATGTACTTGTAGATCAAATTTTACAATTTCTTTACTATTTTTTTAGATAGGTAGAAAATCACTTGATCTAAACATTCTAGACTGTTCAAAAGTAGTGATTTTCTACCTACCTAAAAGTTAGTAAAAAAAATTCTAAAAAATGTAAAATTAGTGTGGAAGTAAATTTTCATACAGAGATCATGTTGAACAGTTCAAATTGACTATTTGAACTTTGAAAGCGAAGATATTGATCCATAGTACGGACCAATCCGCACTATGCATAATACCATAGCCTCACTCATTTAAATTGTTGGTGTTTTGTGCAAATTCATAGTGTAATAGCAAACAACTGTTAATCATTTCCCTGTCCACTTTAGGCAGTTCTCTGTGCTTGTAAGTGGCTTTTATCTTGTTAAATTAAGGCTTAAATGCAAGCAAAAGAAATAAAACACCCAAGAAAGTTTTAAATTTTCTGAAGTACCTTTTCAAAGCATTTCTTGCAAAGACCATGGGCGAAATGGACAATGTCATTTTGTTCCTTGTGTTTGCATAGAAGACCACCATCTTTTGGTAATTGCATTGAAATCGATTGAGTCATCTCCTTCTCCAATTCATCTGCTCGATCTGTGAATTCTTCAATCTATAAACACAAAATATATAAAAAAAAAATCTAGTTTAAAAAACAAAAATCAAAAGAGAGAGCGAGAAAGAAGCATTATATAAAGGAGAGGGGGGGGGGGGGGTTAACCGTTAAGCAACCAGACTCGGTGTTTTCAAACTCAATCAGCCGTTTTGTCAGTGTTGCTTCACATACATGCACCACATTGACCTGATTAAACAAAAAAAAAATGTAGTATTAGAACGGGAATTTCCGAGTTAAAAACTATATTCTCTAATAAAATAATAGAATTTTTACAATTTCAGATTTTGAATAATCAAGTCCTTGTGAAAGAGCTGCAATGTACAAGGCAGCGCCACATAATCCACTAGGCTTCCTCCCCGTCTGCATTGAACAACAAAATAAGCAAAGAGTAAATTGCATCGGTATCCAATAAATAGGATCAATTTTTATTTATGCCCTTAGTTTAAAACATTGGGCATGTTCAGCTGGAGAGGAAAAGAAGAATAGATTGGAATAGAGGTTCTGTTCTAGCCAAACAAGGAAGGAATTGAGTGGAATTGAGTTAGAACATTTGCATTAGCCCCTGGTTTTTACAAGTAGGTCCCTCTGCTATATTCCTCGATGAGCCAATTCTCTATTCCGTGGGGATGGTGGAATAGAGGAATTGGCCCTTTTCAAGAAAAATAATTGGCTCATTTACTGATACTTTTTCACTTTTCCACTATTCCACTTTTCCACCTTCAATTGAGCACGATCGTTATAGTACAAAATAGAATCCTATTCCAAATTCCAATTTTCCTCTATTCTTTCACTGTTCTCTCTACGGCCGAACAGGCCAATTGGGAACCAAAACAAGTATCACAAAAAGCCGAAAGTTCATGGTATCTAGTATATCGAGGTTAATAAAAAATTAAACCAATTTCAAAGAAAAATTCCAAAATATAAATAATAAAAGAATATACTAGCCTGCATCCAGTCACGCTTCATGCTAGCTATTATTCTTAGAGCCGTCGTGGATACTTCGTTATTCTTTTTACCCAATAAACCTAAAAGTTTGATGAAATATATCTATTAATATTTTAATTGAAATACATTTTTCTTTATATGTACCATTATTTCAACAAGGTACAGAAAGCCTAGTTGGAAATGTACTGTCCCATTCTGCCTTGGTTTAGATTCTCGTCACCATTTCAATTTTTTACCAAACTGTGTCTGTACTTTGTTTCCTCTCCCCCATAAAAAAAAATAAAAACTTGAAAAATCATAAATGGGTCAGGTCAAACAGGGTCATGACCCGACCTGACAGGCAGCAGGTCAGGTCAGATCAGGTCAATGATTGCCACCCTTACCTGACTGGTATGATACTGGTACAAAAAAATTATAACACTTACGTTCAGTAAACCTGTGAATAAAAAGACTTGGATCTACGAGTTTTTGTATAATTGGATGCTCTGAAAGCTGTAGAACTTTGCACAGTTGCAAAAATACTGCACCTAGTACATATCTGAAACCACACAAATAAAAACTCAGATTTAATTGCAAAGAACTATAAATCTACTTTGTGCAGCAAAATAGAGACTAGAGAGAAGATTTTTCTTACACATTTACTTGAAGATAGTCAGAGAAATCTATTAGTAGGTATGCCTTCTTGTTTTTCCTACAATAATAATAAAAATATACAAGTGCCTTGTAATTTTGAATTATTGGTAACTTTATATCGAGGAAACAATACTAGTATGTATCAGTTTGAATTAGTGGTTCAATACAAGATTTGTTGTAATTCTTTCTATCAAGAAAATCACTTGACAAAGGGTTTTTTTACTGTTTTTGATTTTTTCTGGTCTGATCCGACCGCGGCTTGCTGGTACGCGGCTCTCTTTTTTCTGGTATTTGTCAGTAACAGTTTTCTGGTTTTCCTGGTATGTACGGGGTTTTTTCGCTTGTTGTTTGTTCTGGTACTGATCTGAGAAGAACAGCTTTTTATATATATTTTTTTTATTGGCTGTCTTGTACAGCAATTGGTGGCCTTTGTGGCACTTGGTACTGATCTAAGAATAACAGTTTTCTGGTATTTGATTTTTTGGTTACTGGTTTGTTTGCTGGTACTGCAGTTTTGTTGGTGTACCTATTTAAAAAAATAGTTAAAAATTCTAAAAAATGTAAAATTTAGTCTGCAAGTACATTTTCATATGGAGATCATTTTGAACGGTTCAGATTGATTATTTGAACTTTGAAAATGAAGATATTGATCCATAGTATGGACCAATCCGCGCTATACATAGTACCATATTAAATAAATCTAACAATGGTACCATAAGCCATAGGTACCAGTCTGAATAAGCCCAAGTAGAATTCTTTTGTTTGGGCAAGGTACCAATAAGGTCATTAATAAAAATTTATAAGCACTACATACCGACATGCGATGTAAAGACAAGCAGCGGCAACATGAGTGGTTCTTCGGCCCCTCGTAAAATTCTTGTCAACAGCTATCTTCACTTCATTAAACATGAAATTCAACATTATATGTTTACTACAGTAGAATATAATCAGTACGCCTGAAATTTTTTTTTTTTTTTTTTTTTCCCAATATACCATTGAAAAATGGTACTAGCAGAATTACCCTTCCAACTAAAGCTCAAACTCACACCAGAATGCTATTTAAATTTGCACCTTAATAATAATTTCATCACATAATGTGGTATATTTATTTATTAATTTTTTTACCAGAATGTTTCCCTAGAGTGGAGTGTTGAGTAGACGAAGCAGTACTCACACAAGAAAAAAGGTACAAAATGCAATAAGTTATATTATTTGGCATTTAATACTGATATAAAACACGAGTTAACAAGAAGATATCTACTTGATAAAATTTATGAGCCTCATCAATGATTGAATCTCCACCAGCCACATCTAAGCAATTAACTATGTATCTGATCTCATCTCTCCCTGAATAAAGCAAAACGTAAAGTAATAAGCACTACAATTATAAAAATTACTCATAGTACAGTATAATTATCAAATAGTTTAAGCATGTAATCACCCTTTGCCAATGTTCTTTCATGCGAAGCTGAATACCCGCTCTCTATGCTCCTAAGGATCATACCACCCAAACGGCTCTGTATTTTTCAAAACAACCACTGTTAATATAACTAAATATTGAGAAATCACGTGTCCTTTCCCATGATTAAAATCCGATTATATCTTTCCAAAACTCAAAGCCTAGTGAATCGGACGATCCAGTCAAGAACTTCTCAAACTTCCTCAAACCAATAAAACTACAATTTTACAATTCCATTGGTAAAACATCTCAAATTGGCATTTTCAAAATGAGAACACATGATATTTAGTGAAGCATATTAAATTACATCTCTTTCCCTAAAATAAATAAATCATGATACCTGGCCAGAACTATCCTTGACGAAGGTCGGTTCAGTAGAATAGATTTCTTGATCGATAATTTTTCCGCACATGCCGCAACAGCTGAACAACAAAACAAAAAATAATGCAAAATCAATTGAGCATAAATTGACCAGAACCAAGCATTTTATCTCTATCCTAAACCAATATTCCTCAATTAACCATAAGATGCTTCAATTCACGCAATTCAAACCAGATTAATGCAGATAAATTACAAGGTATACAAAAAAAAGGGGCGAAAAAGCAAAAGATAAATCATGCCATGTGACTAAAATCAATTGAGCATAAATGAGGAATAACAAACTAGTTGCACCTAAATTAACCACAACCAAGCATTTTATCTTTATCTTAAACCAATATTCCTCAATTAACCATATAATATGCTTCAATTCACGCAATTCAAATCAGATCAATGCAAATAAATTACAAGGTACACAAAGGCAGGTAAAATAAAGCAAATGATAAATCATGCTATGTGGCAAACATCAGTCCAACAAGTAAACTGATCTGACTCAATTGGGTAAGATACCAAATTAAAATAATGCACAATCAATTGAGCATTGTTTAGCAATAACAAACTAGTTGGACCTAAATTAACCACAACCAAGCACTTTATCTTAAAATTTTTTTTTTTTTTTTTTTGAAAGAAGTGGGGATTCCCACCGATTTCCATTCAACATGAAAACCCTTACAATGTTTTTGAACCTGGTACCACCTCTCTGGTACCACTAACACTGAATTACAAAACAAGGCATGAAGAACATACCAACTTTATCTTAAACCAATATTCCTCAATTAACCATAAGATGCTTCAATTCGCGCAATTCAAACCAGATTGATTATTCTACTAAGTGAAAATATATAAACATATATGAATTTACTGAAAAGGAGTAAAAAGAGAACTGACATGTAGCCCTTGTCAGGGTCCACAATTGACGGGCAATGATCACCACAGTGACTGCAGTACACCATCTCTTCTCCTTCCTACCTTCAAACTTCCCACAAAAAGTACAGAAATTGAAAGTATTATTCATCTATTAGGCAAACACAGAGAGAGAGAGAGGGTATGCGTGCGTACTCACCGTTTCTGTTTCGCTGGAGAATGGCGGAAGCAGCGAAGCGATGGCGAGAGTAGGCTGCTAGCGGTGGCGAGAGAAGGAAAGGAGAGAAGGGTTTTGAACAGCGCTGGTGAATGGTGAGGGGCACAGAGAAGCAGAGGCACTAGCGTCGGGTCTGGGGGTAAATATTTTAACAGAGTTATTTTAACTTCACGCAGCGCACTTAGCATATGCAATGCTGTTTCGATTCTGTAGTTTGTGCGCTGCGTGAAACCAGAACTTCTCTGTTAAAGTCTTTACCTGGGTCTAGGGCGAGGAGACATCAGAAGCGGGGCGTCCGATAAGCATCGGACAATAGTCAGTCCGAAGCCGGTTTCGAGCCGTTTGATTTGCTATAAAAATCGTGTACCTGTATCGATATTCGTGCTGATCAAATTCACACGCATCTTAGTAAAATCGGATGGTTATGGACTGATATTGGTCCAATACCTATCGGACACTTCCTGTTCCAATCAAGAAATCAGACAGGAGGCGCGCGAAGGAAAGGAGAATCGCGCAGAGGCGGATCTGAGAATTCGGTTATTCAAAGTAACTGAAAATTTGAGGTTGGATCCCGAGCGTCTGATCAAATCTGCAAAATTATAAAAGGCCCGTGAATTCTTCCTTCGTCCAGATTCGAAATCCAATTTTGAGTTACTTTAGAGAGAAGGCAGGGGAGAGCAGATTGGAAACCCTATTAACGGAGCAGACTCGATTTAATTATTCCGTTCCGTCAGTTAAAATCAGCGCTGATCTCAAAACAGATCAAACGGTTTAGAAATTAGTATTAAGTTATGTTGAAATTCTAGCGTTGTGTACTGACTAAATTTTACCTTTTTTTTTTATATATATATTTTTTTACTAGAATTGAGTAACAAAATACAGTCCTAGTCAGGAGATGGGTAGAAAATCACTATTTTTGAATGGTCTAAAATCGTCGCATTAAATTTTTCATTTCTTAACATTAATAATATAATTTGTCAGAGTTAGTTTAAGAACCACTAATTATTGTAATTATTTTAACGCTTAAATCATTTAAACGAACAAAACAGAAAATACATTTTCATTAAGGATTTATAAAATTGTATAGGATGTTTTTTTTATTTTTTTGGAAGTAGGATGTCGGATCAATTCAGTTTGATATATGGTTGGAACTATCTGAACTATGGGTATCGGATCAAATACTATTGTCAGCACGAATCTTGATACAGGTCGAACAGTTTTGACAAAACATCATATCAAATTTGATCTGATAACCATCAAACAGACTCCGATTCTTTTTGTTCCAACATTAGCATTTTGCAATTTTTAAATAAACACCCTTCATTTTTTATTTTTTTGGGAACAACTGAAGGATAATTTAATGAAATCCAAATCAAACTTTATGTACTAGAAATTCCTCGCCCATAAGACAACTAAAGTCAACTGTTATGACAAAGATATATATATACATACATATATATATAGAGGAGGGATCTAGTTACAACAATTTTGAGTTACAACAAAGTTATATACCACAACTATTTTTTACATTTTCAAAGTCCAAATCGTCGATCTAAACTGTTCAACATGATCTTCACAATAAAATGTGCTTTCAGATCAAATTTTACTTTTTTTTGAATTTTTTTACTATTTATTAAGATGGGTACAAAATTCAATGGTCTGAATTTGACTAGTTTTTGTAAAATACTTAATAAATAGTAAAAAAATTAAAAAAAATGTAAAATTTGATGTGCATGCACATTTTATTGTGGAGATCATGTTGAACGGTTTGGATCAACGATTTGGACTTTGAAAATGTAGAAAATGGTTATGGTAACTTTGTTGTAATTCAAAATTGTGATAACTAGATCCCTCCTCATATATATATATATTTTTCATTTTTTTTTCTTCCTATGTATACTGTTATGTACTAAAGTCAATTAAAGTCAACTGTTATGTACTAGAAATTTCTATGTATACTGGTTTTTCCTTATTACTTGAATTGTTTAAAACAAGTAAAAGAGAAAACAAAAATTGTACCATTAATTCCAAATAGTGCCTAATAATTAATTCTATTATAAACTGTTCATTGTAGAAATGATCAATGACAAATTGACAATCCGCAATTAATACACAATTACAAGCGTTATACAAACGCTATATTCATATATATAATCATACAAGCCTATATATTCGGACATACATTAAATAACTAATCAGAAAAACATTCTAAAAAAAAATACTAATTAGAAATTGGAGGCGGACCGGCGGCGAAAAGAAACCCCACGTCGTCGCCTCCATCACCGGAGCCATCGCGCAAAGAGAACGGATTCTCCCATGATGGTTCTAGTGAAGGGACAAATTTCTCTTTAGGTTTTTGTACAGCATCACTCGAATCACTCGAAACTGGAGGCGGACCACCAGCATAAAGAAACCCGATGTCGCCGCCTCCATCATCGGAGCCGCCACGCAAAGGGGACGGATTCTTTCGTAACGGTTCTTGTACTGTAGAATTGTCTTGCAACGGTTTTCGTACAGCATCACTCGAATCATCGATCTTACGTTGATCAGCTGTGGGATTAAGGGCTCTCTTTTCACTAGGCCGAAGAGGCCTCGGTGGCAGAGTCCGCTCTCCCTCCTCGGCTTCTAGTATAGTATAGCATAAGCAGCAGAGAAGTCTCCAACAATAGTTCTCTTTTCCTGGTGGCTTCTTTGATTTTTTCATTTTTTTTTTGGGGTATTTTCCTTTCTTTTGTTGGGTTGGTTCATCAATGATTTGTTCCTAATAATTGGATTAAGAGAGAGAGAGGGAGAGAAGAAGCAGATTCTATTCCCATTTTTGTAACTTTTGCTTTCTTTTCAAGTGGATAATTAATCAACATCAGCTTTATTTCTTCCCTTTTTCCAATTTAATTTGTTCTTTTTTTAGTTGAAAAGAATGGCTTATTTGAATTCCAATATTTATTATTTATATTTCTTATAAAAAACTTAAACATACATCTGTGCATATAGAGATAAAATTCATCATCTTGTTAGACTAATTTTTTTTAACATTAAATTATTGTTAGATTAATTTGAAACATGTATCTAATTAAGATTATGCACCTCTTCAAAATAATAATGATGGAATTTTGTTGGTTTCTTTTGCAAGTCTAAATTTAAAGCTTACCTTGACCTTCATCATTTTTCTTTTTTCTTAGACACAAGTCACAACAAATGCCAAAATTATATTTTCTTATGATGTAAATATATCTCAATTTTCAACATTAGACGGTTATACATTAGATTAATTTGAAGCATGTATACCTAATTAGACGATGTTCTTTTAAATAATTATGGATTTTTGTTGGTTTAGTTTGCAAGTCTAAATTTAATGAATGACATCCTTGACCTTCATCAATTTTTTCTTTTTTCTTAGCCACAAACAAAATGCAGAAAATTACAGAAGAATCTTCAGATAATTAAGAGCAAAAAAAAACACTTCCTGTTTCTTTTGTCATTTTTTCAATATTATTTTTCTTTTTCTTTAATTTTTTTATCTACTGTAATCTTTATACATTAATGAATAATCCTAGTTATTTTTCAATATATTCCTCATTTTGGCTGGACGAAAAATCCCAATAAAAATTAAACAATTATGCAATGTCAAATTGGAGTAAAACCCCTTTTTAGATACTTTTTTTTTCTTGTATTTCCACAAGATTTTCAGTGCGCATGCATCCTAGCTTGTAATTTTATGGTCTAAATCTGCAATATATAAACGAATAAATTGCATAATATCCTGTCTTTTGACCAAAAGCAAATAAATGTAATAAAAATAAATAAGAATGCACAAAAATATGATAAATAGGACTAATTTTAAGGCCCAATCATACATTAAATAATATGTAAAATTGACGCTTATCACCTACATATCTATATATAAAATTAAGAGTTGGGCTACGGTGCTTTATGAAGTAAAACGAGTGTTTTACTTCAAGTCTATATCTTCAATTCTGAAGTTCAAAAAGTCGATCTGAACCGTCAAAATGATCTCCATATTAAAATATACTTGGAGACCAAATTTTACAATTTTAAAATAACTGTTTTTCGGATAATTGTGGACAATAAAAAACCGGTGATTAAAAAAAAAAACTAGTATTAAATTTTCAAAAAATGTAAAATTTGGTCTCCAAGCACAATTTAATATGGAGTTCAACTTGAACGGTTCGGATTGACGTTTTGAACTTCGAAATCGCAAAACATGAGTGTGAAGTAAAACACTCACTTTACTTCATAAAACACTGTAGCCCAACTCATAAACTTAAACTAAAATAAGACAACCTAATAAAAATTAACCAATATCAATTAAAAGAACAAAGTGACATACTAATTAATTGTTTGAAATTATCAGTTCATAATCTAGAAATAAATTTACAACTAAATTGAAATTAAAAAATAAACAAACCCTAGCTAGGATCGATGTAGCAGAGTTAACACATAATTATGTAGAGTAGTTCTAAAAATTACAGAAATGCCTCTGATTTGTACCAAAAAATTTAGATATTTTAGGATCTGTACGTTCAGAATAATTCCAGCCTTCTGCACAATTTTGGTTTAGTTCTGCTATATTTTGGGTTGATTTTGCTAAATTTTTAGCATCCTGCACAGTTCTGGATAATTAGTTCCCTAACTTCTTTATTAATTCATTAATTAATAATAGGTGTTCGAATTTTAAAAATGATTAACCTGAGTTTGAAAATATTTGATATATATTAAACTTGAATTGGGTAAATATGTGAGTTGTTTTAATTTAGGAGGATAAATATACATCGACGGAACTACATTTAACCCATGGAGAGGGGTGGGCTAAAATTATTCTAAATAAAAAATAAAATTTATATAACACAAGATAATATGAGTCTTCACTATTTAATTTCACAAAAGAATACAATATATAACCAACATAAATAAATTGACATGTCTACTAAAATCAAACTTAAAAGCATAATTTTATATATTTTTACTTATATATAATTTTCTACAAAATCAAATTGAGACATGATTTTACTGACTTGGCTATTTTTTCTTTGAAGATTAATTAACCTAGCTTTCATGCTTTCCAAATTCCAATCATTTTTTTTTTCAATCTCGCTGCACGTGCGCATGTATTTTTGGCTGAAAAGTTTCTCTCCTGTTTTTAAACTTCTTTTATCTACCGATTTTACCTCTCTAACCTTTCCAAATTTTAAAAATTGTTTTTCTTATTTTTTTTCATACAATCATAGCTACTGATATGGAAACTGATGCACAGTTTGGAAATGAATCGGCAATCTTGATTATTAAATCTTACATTACAGTACTTTAAAATTATTATATTACATGTAGGGGAATTGATACATATATCAAGTTTTAACTGAGTCAAGAATTAAACTATTAAGATGATCAGCATTACATGAAGAAGAATATAAACTACAGAAGAAAAGAATTGGGGTAAATTTTGCAAAATTACACCGGCCGGCTTATGCTAAGTATGAGCCGAATGCTATGAAAACCCTTCTCCTCTTCTTCTCTACGGTTTAGAAATTAACCCTAACATATCACATGGTTTGATATTGGTTTGACAAGGCCTTGTAGTATTCTCTTTGCTGAAAAAAAAAATAAACCACAAAATAAAAGTGATATGAGAAAACAACCATTGTAATTTGTATGCATTGGAAAAGAGATAGAATAGCAAACTGCATACCTTGTCAGTGACAGATGGGGTTATTTTAGATAAAGCATGCTCAAAAATGAGATGCCTTAATAGAGCATTTATATGAGATACTGGCTTCATTTGCTAACAGTCTTTTCTCTCGTATTGCAAACATAGCTGCTTCTTTCACTAGAGAGGCAAGATCTGCACCCGATAGGTTGTTGCACCGCTCCATTCGGGCCAGAGCATCAAGGTCTACATCCGCATCAACCGGTTTCTTTCGTGCAAGGGCCTTCATGATTGCTGCTCGCTCGTCTGCATTAGGAAGTGGAACATATAGTTTCTTTCCAAATCTTCCTTCTCTCAGTAGTGCTTCATCCATCACCTCTATCCTGTCATATCATATGACGATATCTATATATAAGCTAAAAATGATTTCACCTCTATCATGTCATATAATATGTAGCAACAAATTAAAATGGGACCTTTTACCTGTTTGTGGCTCCAACAACAAAAACACCGTGACGATCATCAGCCCCGTCAAGCTCTATCAGAAGCTGATAACCAAATTAAACAAATAAATAAATAATAAAAAGTCAAAAAAATAAAAAATAATTAGCAAGAGAGAGAGGGTGAGAGAGTATATATATATTTTAGGTGTTGTAAAGCATACCTGGTTCACTATACGATCTACTACCCTTCCTCCCTCTTCGCCTCTCTTTGTAGTAAGAGCATCTATCTGAAGAAATTAACAACAAAAGATAAAATTTGTTGGGAAACATTAAGGAAATTAAAAATCATGTACTTACTATTCTATGGCTTTGTTTAGAAAGAAAATATGCTTGCCATGCATTCTATGGCTTTAACTTTCTCATGCTACACTTGTGTTGCCAAGGAATAGCAAATACTATGCCCAAATATCAGTTTTGTAAAGCCAAATACTTTATACACATTACCTCATCAAAGAAGAGAACGCAAGGGGAATTGGTACGTGCACGTGCAAATATCTTTCTAACTTCCGATTCGCTTTCACCTACATATTTATTCAGTATCTCTGGCCCCTGAAACAAGCAAAAAACAATGAATCCTAGCACATTCTAAAACAAGCACAAAATAATACATCCTCTCCGTGTTCTTCAATATATGAACTGTTTGGATTTCGGAAGCATCAGAATGTACTGTTCGGCTTTTAAATGGCAATATAAGATACGATATTTTGTGCAAGTACGTGCCTTTTCATGTGTGCCTTTTAAATGACAAACTAATTAATATTACCTTTATGTGTATAAAATTAGCACCTGCTTCATTTGCAACTGCTTTAGCAATTAGGGTTTTGCCACAGCCAGGAGGGCCAAAAAGCAAAACTCCTGCTTCAAAATTTAGTCCCATCTCCTGGAAATATAAATCAAACAATGCATGGTCAGAACAGTTCAATGGAAAACTTCAACATTCTTACAAGAAGAAAGTAGTCTACCTCATAATCTTTAGGATTTTTGATTCTTTGAACAATGTATTCATCAAACACAGTTCTTATTAAACTAAGGCCCCCCACATCATTCCATGTCACATTAGGTACTGAAGAAAATCCTTCCTTTCTTAAAGAAGGTTGTACCATTTTAGTTGCATCCTGAAAAATAATAAAAGATGAGAATTTTAAAGCATTAGAAAGAAGTGCTAAGCTGATAGAAATCCAGATACAACTTGAGAAGTAAGCTGAATTGGTGGTTTTGTCAGTATTTGTAACTGTAAATTTTTTATTATAGGGAAGGGTTGATATCACTTGAACTTACATGAATGACAACGTGTGCTATAACATATTAAAAGAAATGATTTGTATATAGCATAGACAATCAGCAATAATGAAGAGTTGCTTTAGGCATATATTTGTTTATGATTTTCTAAATAAAGAACCATAGCATGAAAAAAAAATTACCTCAAAGTCGGCCATAGTAATGCTAAGGCTCTCCATGTCAGATTTATCCCAAGGTCTCCTCCACCAAATCCAACCTTGCTGATTCAAACATGATTTTCTATTATCATTTATCCTTTTCATGGCCAGATTCCCAGCCTTGTCCACCAGAAATTTCAGATCAGCACCAACAAACCCAGGTGTTGACCTTGCAATCTTGAAAAGGTCAAATTTGCCCTCAAGTCTCATCCTGAACATACAGGTAGCATGTCAATTGCATAAATTTATGTTGAGTCAGACTGAGATTTTACCAGCATGATAACAGCATTTAATAACATGAATTCTTAAGACCTACCCTTGTGTCAACATGGACAATATCTCTGCACGTGCAGCTTCATCTGGTACACTCAGTGCTATCTCTCTGTCAAACCTTCCTGGCCGTCTCAGTGCTTGGTCAAGCGCATCAGGACTATTTGTCGCTCCAATGACAAGCACGTAACCAGGTGGTTTATCCTTTGACACGTCTGGTTCTTGATCTTCATATAAACCCTGGTGGACCTGGTCCATGCAAGTTATCAGCTGGGTCACGATTCGTTGCTCGATCTCTCTCTTTGATGCAATGGCGTCAATTTCGTCTATGAAGAGTATGGAAGGTGCTGTTTGGTATGCCATTCTAAATAAGCTTCTTATCTTCTCTTCAAAGGCAACTGATATGAAAGATCCAAATAAATAAAAATTGTGCTATGAGTTGATCAACTCATAATTTGCAGCTTAAATAATCAGTAAGTTATTTATCATATAGTATCTAAATCAATTTTATGAGAAATGCATGCTCATAACATTTACTTTTATGACATTGAAGCATATATTACAATTTTCTAGGGTTTTCGTTCTAGAATAAGCATAATGTAAGGGGAATTTAAATCAATATATTAATGTAATCCTCATTTCAAAGCTTACCCCCTTCTCTTTCAAAAACAAATTGAACATAGCCTTACTTTAATATAGTTCTTTAAAACTATTAACATCCTTCAGAAATAAAATTATCAAAACTAAGAAAAATCAACTTCATACCCACATAACCAGAGATGACCTCTCGTGCAGAGATCGGATAAAACGGGGCTCCCGTCTCATTTGCAATTGCATGTGCCAAAGTAGTCTTACCACACCCAGGTGGACCATGCAATAACAACCCTTTCATAGGCCTGACACCAAGAAACTTGGGTACATGAGGGTTGCAAAAGGGCATGATCACCTCACTCATCAGCTCCTCTATCACTCCATTCGATGTTGCGTTGTCGAAGAAGGGATACGCAAGGGAGCCCATACGATGAATCCTCTTCTCCATGTGTTTGCTTGTTGAAGAAGGGATCTGTCTGCTTGTCAGCCGTTTAATTAGGGTTTCCAGGGATATGGAAGAAATAAAAGAGAAAGAAGAGACAAAATTTTATGAGGAAACTTAATTGTATAACTTGACTTCATGGAGTATAAATGAAAGAATTTATAGCAATATAAGTTTCTAAAAAATGAATCCTATAAATAACACTTTCTAAAATATCTTATACTAAAATACTAAATTCTTCCTCTTTAATATAGCCTGCCAAATATAATATACTATTTCTGACATCCTACTAAATCAAGCTTGTACATCTAAATCTTTCGGCACTTCTCTACCACAGTTATGTGAGCCTCAAGTTAGCTTAAAATTAGGTATGGAAATTTTTAGTATACTATTCCAAATCAGTAGTTATGATTATATGTACAAAAATAAGAAAATCAATCTTTAAAATTTGGAAAGGTTAGAGGTAGAATCGGTAGATAAAAAGAAGAAAGTTTAAAAACAGGGAGAAAATTAAAACAACACACATATTTACTCAATTCAAGTTTAATATATATCAAATATATTCGAACTCGGGTTAATCATTTTTCAATTTCTAAACCTATAATTAATTATGCAATTAATAAAGAAGTTAGCGGAACTAATCCAGAACTGTGCAGGATGCTAAAAATATAGCATAAAATATAGCAGAATTAACCCAAAATATGGCATACAGTTCAATTTGAATCGTCTGTTATAAATTGATATGATTTTTAAAACAATTTTATGAACTTTCAAATTAATTGAATTAAATCAGATTCTACCTGGACAATCCAAATTAATTCCAAACTCAAAATTATTCCAGAACCGTGGCGGATCTGTCATGACTTGTCTGTGGTGATGCAGCTACTATCTATTAGAGTCTGAAACCTCTGCATTACCTGACTGTTTGAGTTTCAATCCAGACCGTCTAATTAGTATCCGAACCAATCCGAACCAATCTTGTAATGGACAGAGCTAGCTTCTTTAAAGATTCGTGCTAGTATATAAGGAACCGATCGGATTCAACTCAAAAAATAGATAACATGAACATGTTATTCCGTTTCCAACATTTAAATTTTTGTGTTCACGAATCTCAACAAAAATCATCGGTTGGGATCGGAATAACAGGTTCATGTTATTCCTTAATACCATCTGATTTATTTCCCAAAAAATAAGGTACTATAAATAATATGAATTCCTGTGGCCTCACTGAGAATCAAGACCCAAAATAGATTCTCGAATCTTAAAGCACAACGCTAATGAAGAAACTTAATTAAAAACTAAAAATGCAAGCTGGTTGCTGTCATGTGATAGTCACATGGCGATGATGATAACAGTAACACTCACAAAACTTTATCAGTCAAAAGGATGTCTTATTGTAGTCAAAGAAAAGGCACCACATGACATGAATTTGAGCATTAATTATTAAGAAACGATTACATGCTCCAAGTATTGCGTTTCTTATTATACCAGTAGAGAAATTTTGAATGAAATAAACGTATGATGATATACTATATATGATGTTAAAGTAGTGATTTTTTAAACTACTTTCTTATGATATACTATATGTATTATTACTAAAAATAAACTTTTTTTTAATGATTTTAAATACTTTTTATGAAATAAACGAATGATACACTATGAAATGAATTTTTATCCTTTTAACTTAACTCAAATTTTGAGTTTAAATATGAATTGTCTCATATAAATCCACAAAAATATTAAAGGGACCCGTGCATTATAGGCGTGGGCCGGATTGACCCGAATTCTGATCGGATGGTATGGAGCTAAACTAAAACGGTGTGTTAATTAGGCAGAGGATGCAGACTACTATGAAAAGTGCTATTCTATTTTTTTTCCTTTTTTTTTTTTTCAAGTATTCACGCATTTTTGTTAAACGAAGAGTAGCAACATAAATTTTAGTATCTGATAAAATATTCTATATCAAAATGATTATAAATAATAATGATTGATGAAAGTGCTAGAAATTGTTATATGGAAAAAAGAAAATTCAAAATTTTCGTCATTCGAATTATTTATTTTCATTTTTTAATTCATATTATAATTAGATAAATTGAAGGCTAGCAAGTCTTGCATAAATTGATTTTTATCCTAACTCTATTTTGTATAAATTGATGATTGATTTGCTAGCTATAAACATATAGCAATTAATGTTAAGATAGTTCATCATATATATAAACATTAATAGTTTGCAATCTCATTAATTGATTTGCTAGCTATTCCCAACATTTTATCGCATGGAAATAAAAGTAAATTATTACTATTGACATTGATATATGAGCCTATAAATAATTAATATCCATTATGCTACTTTTGACTTTTAAATTTCAAAACTAATTTTCTCTTTACATTGGTGCTTCATTTTTTATTTTAATTCAAGGAATAAAGTATTTTTTTCCAAAGAAAAGTTTATGTATAATTCCACAAAGAAAGAATTTCATCAAACTAATTTTCTTTTTTTCTTTTATTTTGACGATTTAGTTTTACAAACTATTATGTATGAATGACATATTATTTTTTCCATTCCTCATATCTTACAATTAAATGCGCTATTTCCATATAATCTAAAATTTATCTGTCAAAGTAGGTTATATATATAGAGAGAGTATGGCTAATGTGCTTCCTCTAGCATTTCGGCCTCGTGCTTCCGGGGACATATCTTAGTGTTTGATGTTCAAACAACAAATTCAAACCGTTAGATATTCAATCTATATTAAAATGTACTTGGAGACCAAATTTTACATTTTTTTGAATTTTTTTACTATTTATTAAGCCACTTTGAAAATTCCAGATCCGAGTGAATAGTAAAAACAGTCTGGACCATATGATCTGGAATTTTCAAAGTGGCTTAATAAATAGTAAAAAAATTCCAAAAAATGTAAAATTTGGTCTCCAAGTACATTTTAATATAGATTGAACATCTAACGGTTTGGATTTGTTGTTTGAATATCAACAACTAAGATATGCCTCCGGAAGCACGAGGCCAAAATGCTAGAGGAAGCATGTTAGCCATACTCTATATATATATATAGGAAATTGCTAATATGCTATGCATAGCATAGAGGGCCTCCGTGCTACGGCTCAATATTTGAGTTTTCAAAATCCTAACGGTCGATCCGAACCGTTCAACATGATCTCCATATGAATATGTACTTGCAAACCAAATTTTACATTTTTTAGAATTTTTTTACTATTTTTTTAGATAGGTAGAAAATCACTTGATCTGAAAATTCTGTACCATTCAGATCAAGTGTTTTTCTACCTATCTAAAAAAATAGTAAAAAAATTCTAAAAAATGTAAAATTTGGTTTGCAAGTACATATTCATATGGAGATCATGTTGAATGGTTCGGATCGACCGTTAGGATTTTGAAAACTCAAATATTGAGCCGTAGCACGGAGGCCCTCTATGCTATGCATAGCACCGTAGCCAACTCCTATATATATATATATATATATAGAGTAGAACTAGGGTGCTCCTAAGCTCACCAAGCCCTTCCGTGAGCGCGACTCTAAAACCTATCAAATTGACTTCAAACGACATTTTCAAACCGTTAGATGTTCAATCTATATTAAAATGTGCTTGGAGACCAAATTTTACATTTTTTGGAATTTTTTTACTATTTATTAAGATGGTTTGAAAATCGCTGTTTTCCAATGGTGCAGAATTTTAATAAAAACAGCGATTTTCAAACCATCTTAATAAATAGTAAAAAAATTCCAAAAAATGTAAAATTTGGTCTCCAAGCACATTTTAATATAGATTGAACATCTAACGGTTTGGAAATGTCGTTTGAAGTCAATTTGATAGGTTTTAGAGTCGCGCTCACGAAGGGCTTGGTGAGCTTAGGAGCACCCTAGTTCTACTCTATATATATATATATATGAGGAGGGATCAAGTTACAACAATTTTGAGTTACAACAAAGTTACCACAATCATTTTCTACATTTTGAAATTCCAAATTATCGATCCAAACCGTTCAACATGATCTCCACAATAAAATGTGCTTCCAGATCAAATTTTACATTTTTTTTAATTTTTTTACTATTTATTAAGATGGGTACAAAATTCAATGGTCTGAATTTGACTAGTTTTTGTAAAATACTTAATAAATAGTATAAAAATTCAAAAAAATGTAAAATTTGATCTGGAAGCATATTTTATTGTGGAGATCATGTTGAACGGTTTGGATCGACGATTTGGAATTTCAAAATGTAGAAAATGGTTGTGATAACTTTGTTGTAACTCAAAATTGTTGTAACTTGATCCCTCCTCTATATATATATATATATATGAGGAGGGTTCCAATGCCTCATGCCTTTCATGCCTCATCATACCTCATGTTCTATATCTTCGTTTTCAAAGTCTAAATTGTCCATCCGAACCGTTCACCATGATATCCATACTAAAATATGGTTGGAGATGAAATTTTATAATTTTTGGAATTTTTTTACTATTTTTTAAGATGGGTAGAAAATCACTGTTTTTTAAACGGTCCAAAAACAGTGATTTTGTACCCATCTTAAAAAATAGTAAAAAATTTCCAAAAAATATAAAATTTCATCCCCAAGCATATCTTATTATGAATATCATGTTGACCGGTTAGATCGACAATTTAGACTTTGAAACGAAAATATAACATATGATGTAGATGAGGTATGAAAAACACGAGGCATTGGAACCCTCCTCTATATGTATTATGTCGAATAACAATTAATTTGTGCAAGATATGCTATAATTAATTCTACTGTGTGGGTTTGCGGGAGAAATGAATCATTTCTTTTATTTTGCAAAGTGAATACACATTGCCGGATCTAATAGTTGGTTAGCTGGCAATAGTACATAAGCACAAGCCTGCCCAATTGTGTACATATGGAATTTCAGAGGATCATGTGCAAAATCAGTGGGGAAATTTATTTTAGTAATCCCACAAATTTAGGTCTTTTGCGGCATCCTTGAAGCAACCTATGAAACAAGTGATATTTTTTTTGAGTGAGTCTATGGTACTATGCATAGCACAGATTAGTCTGTAATACGAATCAATATTTTTATTTTCAAAATTCTAACGGTCAATTCGAACCGTACAACATGATCCCCATATGAATATGTACTTGCAGACCGAATTTTATATATTTTTATAATTTTTTTACTATTTTTTAAGATAGGTAGAAAATCACTTGATCTGAAAATTTTGGACCATCCAAAAACAGTGATTTTCTACCAATCTTAAAAAATAGTAAAAAGATTCTAAAAAATAGAAAATCGGTATGCAGATACATATTCATATGAGAATCATGTTGAACGGTTCGGATGGACCGTTAGAATTTTTAAAATAAAAATATTAATCTGCATTACAGACCAATCCATGTTATGCATAATACCATAAACTCACTCTTTTTTGTTTTTTTGCTAAATTCATAAAATCAACACAGTTCTACAAGATTAAAAAAATTTTATCTATATTGTCATGGTATCTTCTATAGACAAAATTTGCAGTCTCCAATTGTACATGGTGATATACATGTCTAGGCACAGGGTTAGTTGCCACAAAAGATCTGAAAAGATCATGCATGTATATTAATTAGATCTATACACTAATTATGTCTTAAATATCGCCATTAAATCTCCTGATTCCTGCACAAAACAACCATGAAAACAAGCACTAGAGCTTTGTCAATAGTTATTCTCTCTATTTTCTTTCTCATCTCCTTACCAACATATATTAGCATTTCATTTGCCACCATTTCAAGAGAGAAAAATTCACCAAGAGAAAGGATTAAATTGAGAAGATTGATGCAATCCATCACCGTCGATTCTCATCGTCTGGTGTCAATCGAAGATGCGAATGGACGGCCGACGAGCGGCCAGATATGGGAGAGCTTGAAGAAGATCCCTAAAAGCAAATCAAATCCATCTCACAATTAATAGCTACTTTTTATTATTTGGTATATATTCATATTGTGGTTTTTTTATTTCTATGTATTAGAATTAGTGATTAGTTATTAGTTGTAGATCCCGAATGATTAAGTTTTGTTTAAATAAGGTTAAGATTTTTTTTTCGTTTTGTGAAATTGTTCTCATCTTTTGTAGTAGAGTAGTTTCTTACCATAAAAAAGTACAAATAAATTTGAAAAAATAGATTAATTCGGAATAAAGATGGTTTGAATGATTGATTACAACAATGGTTTGTGAAGCAGAACATCACATGATCATAAGCAAATATTATTTAATATATTTCTGTTGCTCATACATAAGGAAATTATATTTAATATTTAGGAAAAACAAAGATATATAAGTCATATTTATACATATGTTCCTCCTGAATTTCCAAACAAAATTCCACCTTGAATTCGAACCGGACAGATTAATAATTACTATCATACAACAGTTAAAATATATTTAATATGTAACATTTTCTTTTGGTTAGATTGTGTTCGTTCATAATAGTAATAATAGAAAATGCAAAATATATATATATATATAGAGTATGGCTAATTTGCTTCCGGAAGCATTTCGATGAGGTGCTTATGGGGGCATATCTTAGTATTTGATGTTCAAACAACAAATCCAAACCGTTAGATGTTCAATCTATATTAACATGTACTTGGAGACCAAATTTTACATTTTTGGGAATTTTTTTGCTATTTATTAAGCTGGTTTGAAAACCGCTGTTTTTATTAAATTTCTGCAGCATTGAAAAACAGCGGTTTTCAAACCAGCTTAATAAATAATAAAATAATTCCAAAAAATATAAAATTTGATCTCCAAGTACATTTTAATATAGATTGAACAAAGTAGAAAGACCCATTTTTTTATCACAGCTTGTGGGTAATAAGTATTTAATAGGTTACAATCAACTTATTTAGCTAATTCAGAACTCCAAAATCATTTTTTTTCTTAAATGATGTATCCAACATTTCGCCTGTATCAAAACGACAATTCTTATTTTTTTATCTCCTAATCTATTAACCAAAAAGATTATAAATGTATAAATGATAGGTAACATCTAATCTCTTTTTATATAGGTAACTAACACCTAATGATATCACATATATATCCTCACTAATATAAAATTAATTTTTTATATAGGTAGAAAATCACTGCTTTGGAATGATCCAAAATTTTTAAATCAAGTGATTTTCTACCTATTTTGTATATGTATATATGTATACTAGTCAAGTGCCCGTGCGTTGCAACGGGAAAAAAAATTTAGTTATCAAATATTTATTCACGTAATAACTATGTTAATTAAGTGTAAAGGTGAATAAAAATGAAATGACAAAACAATGTTCAAGTAAAGAAGAATACATAAAAGTAAAGGAGAATAAAAATAAAATGACAAAACAAGTAAAGGAGAATTCATTTTTATTCTCTTCTTCGATCTGCAATTTTAATTGAATTCCAATCACAAATGATATAAAATACATAAAAGTTATTCTAATTATAATTGACAATTCATCAATACAAGTCAAAATAAAAACATAAGCATTAAAAACATTGTATAATGAAAAACATAAGCATTAAAAAACATTGTTCTCATACATAATTTCCAATAACAAAAGGGCCACATACATAATTTTAAGATTCAAAAAGGCCTAATATATAATTTTAAGAGAACAACACACAAAACAGATTCTCAAAACCAAGTAATACACATTTAGCTTTGCACATGCTTGACATAGCGTCTCTTGTTAGACTTCCTCTTACACATATAGTTTTTAACAAAAGATTTCATCATCTATTGGCGTGGTGGGATCTTCTTCAAACTATCTTTTTTTCTCTTCTAACTCACTCAGAGTCAGATGAATCCCGTTCACTTTCAAGTATGAGTCCATTCCATATTCCTACAACACAAT
Source organism: Carex parvula (assembly GCA_025461045.1). Classification (NCBI taxonomy): domain Eukaryota; kingdom Viridiplantae; phylum Streptophyta; class Magnoliopsida; order Poales; family Cyperaceae; genus Carex; species Carex parvula. The sequence continues at coordinate 1,101,139 of JAJGRW010000761.1, forward strand.
GCAAAGATGTACTTGATGAAAGTAAATGTAATATTCAAGTAACTAACATAAAAAGTCACTAATATATAACACAAAATTAAAGCTCGGTAAGACTTTAAATGATTTCTCAATATATAGTACCTCAACATTCCTTGTCAGACCATCCATGCTTGTTAGAATGCGATAGGGCCATCGCTTTATACCTTTAATCCTGCACCACATCTTTAGCGTGGTCTGGCTCACTCGGAGCTCTTTTGCAGCTTCATTTTGTAGTTTTCTAAACATTGGACGGACCAACTCAATAGATAAATCTCCAGATTTTCTCCTAAAAGTTATGAAAAAATTATAATATAGGAAAAAATATAGGAAAAAATATAAACGACAACAAAAGAATAAATTACTGACATTGGAGGAGCATTCACATCTACCGGTGCTTGGTCGGGCAAATCGACCTATAGTAAGAAGCATCGAAGTGAAACTATGTCATTTTTTCTTGTAAAAGGAAACATATATGATAATAGTAAAATCAATAAATCTTAAATTTATTCATTACCCTTTCAACGTCAGAAGTTTCTTCAACAATTGGTAAATTAAGATCAATGCCAAGAACTTTTGATCCAAGAGCCCTTTCTAACAATGATTAACAAAAAAATTGTAAGTACAATAAGGTAATGATGCAATTTATTAAAATAGCTTGTTACATATACCTTCAACAATTGGTATAGCATCTTCCTCTGCACCAGCTACATTTCCAACTTGCTCATTTGCACCGTTAGAGTCATGCTCAGCTAATTGACACAAAATTAGAAGTACAATAATGTAATGATGCAATTTATTAAAACAGCTTGTAATGAGGCAATTTATTATCCAGCAAATCACATCCAAATAAAAAAGCAGAGATTCATAGGTAGGCAAACAACAACATAAATAAAAGAAATCACATCCAAATATAGAACAAGAGATTGAAACTTTGATTATTGACATTATTCAGAGCATCAAAGATGCATTTAGTGTACCACCTTCTGTAGTTTTATCTGTATATTTCTCTATCAAAATGGTAAATTATAATCCAAATATTGATTCCCTTTTATAGCCTTTTGATTAATTGAACCCTAGGTTTCTTCCAAATGGATTCAATGCAGTGGGGTCCACATTGCCATGTTATTGGAAAGTACCAGTGTGTACCTGGTACATGCGGTGACTGGTACAGTACCAAGAAGGTTTGCTTCTTGGTTACTGGAGTTCAGTGGACAGCGAATTAATCAAATAAACGCCACATCCATTAAATTACAAAACTTAGGAAGGAGACACAATGAAATAATAGGCTGAATTTGTGTTGAAAATACATAATGAAATTACATAATAGGCTGAATTTGTCATTTTTAGTTGAAAATAAATAATGAAATTGACTATTAGTGTCCTTTTTTTGTGTTGTCATTAACTGCTCCAGAGATAACTGTTACATAGAAATGAAATTACTGAATTACCTTTTTTTTTATGTTGTGATTAAAATACATAGAAATGAATTACCTTTTTTCTATGTTGTGATTAAAATACATAAATATCTTTTTTGCCCTATGAGCTGCACTGTGTGAAATGAAACACTTTATGGCACACTAAAGGTAGTCAAAATACAAGTAAAAATGATATGTACTTATTAAAAATGTGAACTTTATATGTACATTTACTTTTAACTTTTTATTATACTAATTGTTGCGGATCTTCTGGTATATCAGAAATAGCAAACAATTGAATGCTCAAAAACAATCTTGAACCTTCGACAGACAATAAAACAAGCCTACATATAACTAAAACAATTTCTCCATCATGCACGTGCCTAATATATATATGAGAAATGTGCATCTTTGATTTGAGTAGGCGCCTTAATTCCTTATCAGGCTCTTGTCATAACAATATAATTTAGATTATAATGCACTCATTCAATTCCTCCATACGTACTTTTCTAAAACAAGATAGAAAAAATTCGAGAGCATTGTTTAATTAGGACAACTGGACAAGGTCAAAAGATTTCAGTGTTTCACAACTGGACAACTGGACAAGGTCATAAGAATATAATTTAGATTATAATGCACTCATTCAACTTGACACCTTAATACCGTTCAAATTTCAGTGTTTCACAAATGATTACAAAGTCAAAAGATAATGCTCCTCATCAGATTATGCATAAAGACAGTAATCACATCTTATTGCTTTCTTTCAATTTAAAATCAAGATCAATAGCACTAAATGAAACAATATTAACAGAAAAAAAAAAGTAATTTTTAACATCCGTACTTCAAAAAGTAGTACGGTTCGAATTTCTTACGAATTAACTTAAAGTTTGAGATATCTTTGAAGATGTGAAGTCACCAAATTGTTAAAGATATCCCATCTTGATTTTAGAAGAACTCTGGAATCCTGGGCCTTAAACTTATATGATGTGTACCTGGTACAATGCGGTGACTGGTACAGTACCAAGAAGGTTTGCTTCTTGGTTACTGGAGTTCAGTGGGACAGTGAATTAATCAATAACGCCACATCCATTAAATTACAAAACTTAGGAAGGAGTATACAATGAAATAATAGGCTGAATTTGTGTTGAAAATACATAATGAAATTACATAATAGGCTGAATTTGTCCATTTTTATTCGAAAATAAATAATGAAATTGACTATTAGATGTCATTTTTTTGTGTTGTCATTCAACTGCTCCAGAGATAACTGTTACATAGAAATGAAATTACTGAATTACCTTTTTTTTTTATGTTGTGATTAAATACATAGAAATGAATTACCTTTTTCTATGTTGTGATTAAAATACATAAATATCTTTTTTGCCCTATGAGCTGCACTGTGTGAAATGAAACACTTTATGGCACACTAAAGGTAGTCAAAATACAAGTAAAAATGATATGTACTTAATTAAAAATGTGAACTTTGTATGTACATTTACTTTTAACTTTTTATTATACTAATTGTTGCGGATCTTCTGGTATATCAGAAATAGTAAACAATTGAATGCTCAAAAACAATCTTGAACCTTCGACAGACAATAAAACAAGCCTACATATACCTAAAACAATTTCTCCATCATGCACGTGCCTAATATATATATGAGAAAATCTGCATCTTTTGATTTGAGCAGGCGCCTTAATTCCTTATCAGGCTCTTGTCATAAGAATATAATTTAGATTATAATGCACTCATTCAATTCCTCCGTATGTACTTTTCTAAAACAAGATAGAAAAATTCGAGAGCAGTTGTTTAATTAGGACAACTGGACAAGGAAAGAAGTTGAATTCAAATCATCTCCAGTTGCAAAAAACTATAGGCTTCCATTAACAACCCTATATATATAATAAATGAAATTAGTTACACATACCTTCAATAAATTCGCCAGCTGCTTGCAGCAGACCCAAGCCATCCAAACCACAGATGTGCTTGACGGCCATCACGCGTTTGTTTAGTTTCCGGATCGGTGCCATTTTAGTCCTACTCCCAATAAATAAAATACTAATCAGGTTCATAACTAATCAAGTGGTTGCATAAATGAACAGATTGAAAATTAAAACTGAAGGCTAATTGCAATGTTTTGCAAGAAATAACTGGTGTCAGTGTATTGACAGTTAGACAATCTGTTATCTACTACTGGTCTTAATCAAACACCTCAAAGATTAAAAATTATAGTCTACCAGTATCGTACCAGTAGGTGTATTTCAAAAGAAAGAAAAATAAAGATTTTTTCATAAATGAACAAGGGAGAAACATTGTGCCGGTACCTTCCAATTTCCTTGGTGCGCAGCAGGGGAGTATGAGAGGGATTGTGGAAATGCAAAATGCAAAGAAAAAAGTAACTGCAATTTGAGAGAACAACCAATTTGAATTTGAGACGTATATATAGAGAGAAGAGTCGGTTAACAACAAAATTTTGAAGGCGCGCGGCGTAACTCGAGAATAGGAATCGATCATGTACGGTCGCCGAGGGCAGTCAACACTATCAAAAAGCTCATTTCTTGAACTCATCTTGCGAATTTTGAAGCGAGATTGAGTCTGATTCGATTTGTCAGAGCTTTTTAATTGGGAAGGAGAAAAGAGAAACTAACGATACTCAAGTGCCTAGCGCGAAGACATCGATGCACGATATGGAATCAGACGCCATCTTGAACTCATCTTGCCGTTAGATTTGAATCAGACGCCATCGCAGTATCAGACGCAAGTTAGATCTATAACTCAGGATAGGGACGGTCAAATTAAGCAAGAAGCGCTTCTAGGCCTCTAGGGGATAAGGGGCACTGGGGATGTCCATTAATCACATTTTAAGAGATAAAATGGACATGTCCATTAAATTACATTTTCATGCGTGATTTTTATTTTTACCCAAAAAAAAAATATTTTAATATAAATAACCACGTTTTTAAAAGAATTTTATTTCTACCCAAACCGCAAATAATATTTGCGGTTTGAATTAACAATTCAAACCGCAAGGAATATATGCGGCTTGAATTGTGAATTCAAACTGCATATATTATTTGCGGCTTGAATTGTTAATTCAAGCCGCAAATAATATATGCGGTTTGAATCACAATTATAAAAATCGGTTAACCAATCACCATTTCATTTATTATTTTATTAAATGGTAATTTTTCACCGATAACTCTAAAGTTATTTTATTACAAAGAATTATATTATAAAAACTTATCAATAATATAAAATTTCATTTATTATTTTATTAAATGGTAATTTTTCACCGATAACCATAGAAATTTATTCACCGATAACCCTAAAGTTATTTTTATTACAAAGAATTATATTATAATAACTTTAGGGTTATCGGTGAAAAATTACCATTTAATAAAATAATAATATTATCGGTGAAAAATTACCATTTAATAAAATAATAATATTATTGATAAGTTTTTATAATATAATTCTTTGTAATAAAAATAACTTTAGGGTTATCGGTGAATAAATTTCTAGGGTTATCGGTGAAAAATTACCATTTAATAAAATAATAAATGAAATTTTATATTATTGATAAGTTTTTATAATATAATTCTTTGTAATAAAAATAACTTTAGGGTTATCGGTGAAAAATTACCATTTAATAAAATAATAAATAAATTTTATATTATTAATAAGTTTTTATAATATAATTCTTTGTAATAAAAATAACTTTAGGGTTATCGGTGAATAAACTTCTAGGGTTATCGGTGAAAAATTACCATTTAATAAAATAATAAATGAAATTTTATATTATTGATAAGTTTTTATAATATAATTCTTTGTAATAAAAATAACTTTAGAGTTATCGGTGAATAAACTTCTAGGGTTATCGGTGAAAAATTACCATTTAATAAAATAATAAATGAAATTTTATATTATTGATAAGTTTTTATAATATAATTCTTTGTAATAAAAATAACTTTAGGGTTATCGGTGAATAAACTTCTAGGGTTATCGGTGAAAAATTACCATTTAATAAAATAATAAATGAAATGGTGATTGGTTAACCGATTTTTATAAATACGATTCAAACCGCATATATTATTTGCGGTTTGGGTAGAAATAAAATTCTTTTAAAAACGTGGTTATTTATATTAAAATATTTTTTTTTGGGTAAAAATAAAAATCACGGCATTTTCATAGATAAAATGGACATGCCCATTAAATCACATCTTGGAGTTATCCCTCTTTATTCATTTCAAATTTCAAAAAGCAAAAATATATGAATATTTTGTCCTTCTCCATTTTTAACAGAACAAAACAAATGGTGCCTCCATTAACTCTTTTAAATTTAATGCATGAACTAAGATGAGCACAAAAAACTTAAAAACCCAAATTATGATAAAGAAAAAAATATATCTAAATAACAGCAATATTTGCTCAATTTTTTTTAATTAGTTTGCTTGAAAACTATATTTGCATTCAAACAACCTCAACATTTTCTAATTCTGATCTTTATTCAATCAAAAGAAATAATATTAATTGATCAATCATTCTTCAATCTATTCAGATAAAATAAATAAAAAAAAATGAAATTGCATCATTTCATATATAATTGAGTGTCACTTTAGTTAGAAATAATATTGACATAGGTTAGAATTAGAATAAAAATATAATATTGAACAAGTCAATTGTTTATCTCTAACTTTATTTCTAATATTGAACAAGTCATAATGGAGTTTCGTATTCATTAATTAATAGAAAATCTGAATTAAAATTTCCAATATTCAAGCTAAACAACACCATTAATCTCCAGGCACCAAAAAGTTGAAATAAAACATTACCACTCTTATTTTATTTGAGCAGAAAAGCTCCTGAACAAGGCTTCTCTCGTTAGCATGGAGACCACTATGGTAACTCTAAAAGATGCAAGTAAAGATATTTTAGGACTAAAATAAAATAACTTCATGAAATAAGATGGAAAGCTATATAATGGGCTTAATATGTATGTACTGAGGTTTCTATATGGATTTGTGATTTCAGAATACTTAAGACTGTAACACTTAGTTTGAACCCATTTTGCCTCAATCGCCCTGACTTACATAGTCATTCCTCAATTTACTTGCCTTAAAGTAAATAAAACCTATACAAAAAGAAGAAGAAAAACACTCTGACCAGCACTGGTACATAATAATACTGCAATATAAAAAAGCAACTTGTCATTCAGAAATGCAATGAGATTCATCAATCACAACAAGAGAAGTAGTCAACTTATCCTCAAAAACTGATAGGAATTATGAATTGAGAAATCTTTCTGGAGAAACAAACAGCACCTGCATCATTAAGCTTCTCATCAAAAAGTATACTCCCTTAAATTAGGCTATTATACAGGTTGATTGATCTAAGAGTTGCAACAGCATAAATTGGTGCCAGATAAAAAATATTTGCTTCTGGCATTTCATAGTTATGGATGAATTTGGGTAAAATGTAGTTAGATTTTTGCATGATTAGTACATTTGTTTGAGTTTCTAATTAATTAGTATTTTAGTCAGGGAAACATACCTTGATTTCTCCAGAGCAAAGCCTGTTTAAGGTCTCAAGAGATTCTTCACTGGTCTACAACAATGACAAAGAAGCATTTGCTGTTAAATGGTAAATGCAAGACAACAAAAATGAAGAAAAAATATATATATTTACCTGGTTACTGGAGAGAAGACCACCAGGCAAAACAGGAGGCAACTTCTTTAATTGATCAACGATCAAAGCTAGCAAAGGGCTCACCACTAATGTCACCTCTGGTAATATCAAAGCTGGCAGCTGAAAAAAGAAAAGTTGAAAATAAAATGAAAATGGCCCAAAAGAAATCCACTGCTACAAACCTAGACAGTATTTAAACAGGCCTTAAGCGTCTAATCACTTATTTTCTGAATCCTCTAACAACATTTGGATATTGTACTGGTACTGATAATGAACCAGGGTAGTATTACAGATAGCATGCCATAGATTCGGAGGCTCATTACCAATAGTACAGACAGTAGCAATACTTGCCAGTGAAGTTATCTTTACATTATTGCCAGTGAAGTTATTGTGTGATATGTCATGTACTCACTTGTGATATATTGCACAAACAACTGCAGTACTGGTATGGATGCATTAGCTGTAGTACTGGTACACCGTCAAATTAGAATCAAAGTTGAAGAATGCAGATGCAAAAAATAGTGATAAATATTCTCAATCCAGACCAAAAATTAAGAGAATGTAACATTACTATATAGGATATGCTAGTACATACCAGTACAAAACAGACAGAAAACCTTATCTGAGACCTTAACGGAAACAAGCACAATGCTTAATGTTAAAAATATGGAAAATATAATAACTATACCAATTGTTCTTGTTCTTCTGACATATCAGGGCTGGAGTTATTTTCGTACCGTCCACCAATTATGGGATGGATCAGATTTGTGCAGTTTTTTCAGGTGTGGTCAGATTTTTTCAGTGCAGCAATGGAAATTTGCAAAATAAAGATGCAGGATATTATTTCAAGCATCAAAACTGTAAACCCATATTAATAAAATTTTAAAAGATTGCTTCTTACAAGAGATAATCCTCTAATTGCTCTTTCTGCTGGATAATCGCATGGCTTGAATAATCCACCGTATAATTTGCACCAAGTCGTCAGTCTACTATACACATAATTTGTTCCCATTGTATCAGCCCAAAACAATATGCCTCCCCTGATATAGACAAAAAAAAAAAATCATAGAGGATTATCTATATGATATCAGTTATGGGTCAATCACATTGGAATTAATTTTTCAAGAGGGAGTAATTGCAAATTTACAAAACTTGAGGGGTTTTAATAAAAAGTAACCTGTAAGAAGGAAAACCCATGCCCATGATTGATGCAATATCCAGGTCAGGGAATTTGACTGAAATACCCTCATCAAGTATCCGACATGCCTCATTCACAACTGGGGAAAAACAACATCTCTATTATATCCTTATCTGTTAATCCAGCAATCTGTCATTGGGCAAGTGTCAATTGCATTAGAAGGGTGAAATTGGTACTTTATAAATTTAAAATGAGTCTTAATAGAAAAGTAAATAAATTGGGTAAATATGATATTGTGAATTTTAGAGGGGGAAATACGTAATTTTGAAGTTTTTGAGGGGTATACGTGAAATTCATCCTTAGCATATTTATACATCTGCCTACTTTTGCTGCTAAAAGCATATCTGTTCAACGAATGGTTTCAGGAGTACTACAAGAGGCCAACCCATCACAATTTTGACCACTTCAATTATTTTAGAATCCATCGGCTCATTGATTTGTTTCACTAATCCATAAAATCTTAAACAAAATACAAAGAATGGGAGAATACGGGTAGAAAGAAAAGAAAACAGTATATGTTAACATTGAAAGATACCATGGAATCGGGGGCAAAACCAGCAAAATCTGTATCAGTACCTCAAGTAACCATGCCAGCAAGAAAGAGGAGCACTGCTTACATTCAGGAATTTAATTGCTCTATGTACGTCTCATGTCTGGAAGCTGTATCAGAAAGAGGAGCACTGCTTACATTCAGGAATTTAATTGCTCACTGCTCCAGAGGTTGATGCTGCAATCGGTGTTGTTACTGCTACTGCGGCTGTTGAGCGGAGTAACGGGCTAACGGCGAGCGCTGCCGTCCACAGAGGCGGAGGCGGAGATGGAATCTTCTTAAGCGACTGCAACCGTCTTGGCGACCACCATGCCAACGCGCGACTCGATTTGCATTTTTGCTTCGTTTCTCCTTTCCTTCTGAGTTAAGAGAGAGTCTGCGCAAGAAATTAGTGAGAAGAGCATGGTTAAAGAAGAGATCGATTTTACAGAGAGTGAGAAGAGTCGGTGGCATCGGGAAGGAGAAAAGGAGAAAAAAGAAGAAGGATTATGTGTGGTAGTGTGGGGAAGGACAAAAAGAAAAGAAAAAATGCGTCGGGAAGAAGGATGCGCTCCGGAATAGAGAGAAAAGTGCGTTCCGCGCACGGCAATAGAGAGAAAAAAGAAAAAAATATGTAGCCAGTACCAATAGCTAAGAAGCATGCTTCTATTGGAATGGATAGATTTACAACTAATTTTACATTTCTACACGTAAAACTACACGAAAGAAAAAGTATAAAATCAAACAGTGATCAATGGCTGAGATTGATTGAACGTGAGGCTGAGATCTTGTCTGGACAGATAGCCTCTTCACTCCTCTAAAATTCAAGGTGGTTTTATAGGGAGTAAAGATATCTACGTATATATCTATATATGTATATATCTATATAGAGTAGAACTAGGGTGTGATGGGCTCACCAAATCCTTTGGTGAGCATAATCCAATAATCTATCGGATTGACTTCAAAAGAGACAAATCCAAACCGTTGAAACCAATATACTTTACGAGTGATGCATGTACATGCAAAATTTTAAAATTTTTGAAGTCATTTTGTACAAAGTCAAGGGGTCAAAATTGATGAAAAATGAATGCCTTACAATAACTTCTAAAACTACATTTTGGATCATTCATTCTTCTTCAAATTTGGCTGCTTGACTTTGGACTAAATGAATTCGAAATTTTCAAAATTTTGCATGTATGTGCATCACTCGTGAAGTGTATATATGTATGCATATATCTTTATATGTATGTATGTATGTATGTATGTATGTATGTATGTGTGTGTGTGTAGATGTATATAGATGAGACATAAATAAGAGTTAATAGGCCAAAAAGAAAATGCTATTTGGAGTAATAAATTTAGGCCTACTGAAATAGAAAATGTTGAATTTGAAATTTAGGAATTGAGGAGTCCACAATTAATAATGATTGAGGAAAGTGATGTGATTCTGGAAAATATATATAGGCTAAGAAAACTAATAATGACATCTTTTAGGATGGTTGGTAGCATGGCATACTTTAATCGAGTGAGGCAACCGTACTATGCATAGCACGGATTGGGTCCGTGCTACGGCTCAATATTTGAGTTTTCAAAATTCTAACGGTCGATCCAAACCGTTCAACATGATTATAAAATGAATATGTACTTGCAAACCAAATTTTACATTTTTTCGAATTTTTTTACTAATTTTTTAGATAGGTAGAAAATCACTTGATCTGAAAATTCTGGACCATAAAAAAACAGTGATTTTCTACCTATCTAAAAAAATAGTAAAAAAAATCGAAAAAATGTAAAATTTGGTTTGCAAGTACATATTCATTTTATAATCATGTTGAACGGTTCGGATCGACCGTTAGAATTTTGAAAACTAAAATATTGAGCCGTAGCACGGACCCAACCGTGCTATATATGCATAGTACCGTAGCCTCACTCTACTTTAATCTTATCAACCAATTAGAAAAAAAGTTTGTACAATAAATAAGCTGTTTGATTGTTTGATATATGTTGGATAGTATACAATGAATAAGCTGCATGCAAAACATCTTTAGAAATACATAATTAAAATAGAAATAAAGTTGCTAAATATTTGATATTAATATTATACAGTACATAAACAATGGTTTATATGCGTTGTCACGTTTCTGATTTTAATAAAAGTTTAGAGGAAACATAATTTATGCAGTGTTCTAGAATTTTTGGATTAACAAATTTAAAACTAGAGAAGCTATATCGATCGTTCGTAAAAAGTATAAGTATTGTGTTTTATTTATTTTATTTTTGATCAAATTTTCTTGTTTTCAGTCTGTTCTCAGCAAAAGTTCCACAAAATTCTCAAATTGCAACAAAATTGAAATTGAGGACATAGGAAACACACTATGTTTGGTGGATATTAATCACTAGAGGTTCATGGCGTAAGGTCATAATTAGGCCTCCAGATTTTATTTTGTTGTAATTTGTTTGAGTTGAATTTAGATCCACTGCCACCTGAATAATAGCTGTAAAAAACCACATGATTGAAAAAGGAATCAGCATGAGAATACAACAACTTGATCTAATTAACCTTATGTTCTTCTTACCTTATCAGAGTGGTAGTGCATCCCCATTTTGGAATCTGGCACATGTATCCTTTGAAGTCACCTCACCTCACTGAAACTTTTTCCTTTTACTTGATCATGAATGAAATACATATTGGTACTTGATCATGAATGAAACCTCATGTTCTTCTTATCTTAATATATTCATGAATGAAACTGATATCAGTCCAGTCGAAATACAGATTGGTACTGAGTGAAATTAAAAAATTGGTATGGTTCATGGTTCAAAAAATCGGCCGATTCCGAGTCAAATTGGCCGATTCAACTCGGAATCAGACGGGACCGGGCTGAGTTTTACCCGATTCTGGCGCCTGTGCGAGTTTCTCAGAAAAACTCGGATGAACAGTGCCGAATCGGCCGAGTTTCCGATTTTTCCCGCCGAGTCAGCCGAGTCAAGCCGATTTGAGCCGATTTCATTTCAAAAAATTCCGATTTCTAACTAACCTGGGCTGTGCTCTGCCGTTTCTTGCGCGAACGGGAGAGAAGGGAAAAAGAGAAGGGAAAAACAGAAGGAAGAGAAGGGACTGAGCGAACGGGAGAGAAGGGACTGTGCTTCCTGTTTCTTGCGCGAACGGGAGAGAAGGGACCGAGCTTCCTGTTTCTTGCGCGAACGGGAGAGAAGGGACCGAGCTTCACTGTTTCTTGCGCGAACGGGAGAGAAGGGACCGAGCTTCACTGCTTCCTGTTTCTTGCGCGAATGGGAGAGAAGGGAAAAAGAGAAGGAAGAGAAGGAAGAGAGGTGCGTGGGGTCCACGGGAAGAGAAAATGATATTTTTCAACATGTTTTGAGCTTTGAGATTCGTGCAGAACTTATTTGAACTGTTTTGATTTTTCAAACCTAAGTCATGCAAAATATGAGATATCTCAGAGGATGAGAATTCGGTGCCGGACCCAAAATTTTTATTCAAATGGTTTAAATCCCTCCTTTCATCAATTCAAAAATCAAAGTGTAGGATGAGTTCAAGATTCGTGTTGGGATTAAATCCAATGGTCCAAGCAATCCAGAACTTAATATGTATTCATTTAATTTATTAAAAATCTGTTTTCGTCCAAATTTCGAATCGAAGATTCGTAACAATTTATAATGTCGTACGAGTATTATTACGTGTTTATAATTTGATTTTTAGATCCGACTAATTAAATTTCGAGTAGTATATATATATATATACACATATAATTACCAAATCAATTTATAATTCCTAATTTAATTACTCTTAGTTAGAATTCAATTATTTATTTATTTACATGATTTGATTTATTTCCTTTCTTAGTTTCACGATTGCAACGAATTTTAGATTTATCCAATATTTACACTTTATTATGGTGCTATATTTTATCTTATGTTTTTAACCTCCAATTTTTAATGTACGAATTTGATTCGTTTATATTTCTAAATTTTAAATTCATTTTATGTTACTCAGATAAATCTGATCGTTCATTAATCTAATAAAAATTTTAATTATGCGAAATGATCAACTTAATAATTAAATCATGTTTTAAAATTTTGAAATATAACACTTAATTAACATAGTTTTTTTACAAATTATTTTTATCAATTTTTTCCTATTTTTTGGCTACAAAAACAAGGCTTCTGCCAAAAGTACCCGAGTTACCGATCCGATTCTTCCGATTCCGGCCGATTCATCCGATTCTGACTCGGCGGTCAAAAATCCGATTCCGATTCCGATTCCGATTTTTTGAACCATGGTATGGTTGACTGTATGCTAAAATCTGACGTATTGTTAGAAGGAATTTAACTGAGAATCACTGAAGATGTCTTTAGAGATGACTCAAACTTCAAAATGCAATAACTGGTACAACATCAAAATGACTAAAAATTGATAGGAATGGATGTTGGAGACAAATGAAATGCACACAAGAAGCCAGCCACAACAAGGAATCAAGCATAGAAAATAAAAGAGAGACACAAGATTTTACGTGGAAACCCTTGCGGGAGAAAACCACGGGAGCACGGCACAAAATCACTATATCAAAGAGTCTTTACAATACAAGGAGATAATAAAGCCACAACACTCTCTCTCACATTCTCTTGCAATTTCATAAACTAATTTCTTACAATTTCTCTCTCCGATTTTCCTTTTTCAATCGGAAATCACTTCCGTGAAAATAGTGACATGGGCCGGGCCCATTTATTAGGCTTCACAATATAACAATATACCTGCATGAGAAAACCACACTGGTATGCCCAAGGGCTTTCAACGCAAAAAAAAAAAAAACCACACTGGTAGTTATTTGTAGCTCGTACATGGTATTTATGTAATTACATTTTTGCCTTGTGCTTAATGTAGTAAAGCTTGGATAATTCCATCCTCTACTCCTCTGGACCTTCAAACCTCTGCAACAACAATGTGGCACTTGTCGGTGGGGTCAATTGCATTAGCCAAATTAGGAAGACTGACAGTTGCAAATGAAAACCTAATCAATTGCATTAGCCATGGGAGAATTCATAAGTTGGAAAAACATAGAGCACAAAACAAGAAAAAAAGGTAGAAATTTTTTTTATAATGATGCTTACCGGCTGACCCAAAATAGAGTCAGCGGAAGGCATAGGACAGAGGAAAGTAAGACAACCGAGGAGTAATATGTTTTTACTACTCATCACCCTGGTAACTCCAAGTCACTCCAGATCTGCAATTAATGCTCTTAGAAATCAGAGAAGCAGGTAATTCGGGGATTTCTTCCAGTAAAGTGGCCTGGTAAAAGTGGAGTTTTTCAAGGGCAGTGAGCATCACCATTGTACTAGGCAATGACCGCAGCGAGCTTGCATCACGGATGACAAACTCCTTGAGGGTACTACTGTTTTGTAACAGCCATTGCTCAGGCAGGGCCTCCATCCCTGACTTGTCAACTCTCAGATTACTAACAAATCTTAGGCTTCTAAGTGGTTCAATAAGAAGGAGACAGAGGTGATCAATGTACAGAGAATTGATCTTTAAAGAGACCAAGTTATTTCCTGCGTTGACAGTATGTGCTTGTTGCATAGATAAAAGTTCAATGAGCTTGTGGCATCCATAGATTTGCATGTGACGGAGCGAAGTAAATGCATTTTCAGAGGAAGGGATACAAGTAATATGTGCACTGTTTCTAATATAAAACCTATCAAGTTTAGAGAGCCGTGATGCTGACTCTAGCAATGGCACATCAAGTTCACCACAGTTTCCCATTTGAAGAAATTTTAGTTTCACAGGCAGGAGGATGCTCTCATTATCAATTGTCACCAGCTTTGGGCTTCCCTTTATAGCTAGGTGTTTTAGTGACACAAATTTCCCAAATGCACCGGTTGGTAGCTGAACCAGAATCTCACAGTCTTGTATGCTTAAATTCTCAAGAAAACGTAAATCTATGTTTTCTTGCTGCATAAATCCATTCAAGGATGTTAAGTTTGAGCATCTGTATATCTTCACATCCCTGAGTGATGTTGTTAGTGCTGATGATGTTGCACCACTCGAGTGAGAACTTTGGAAATATTCTGGAAGATCTCTCACTGCCATGCGACTAATGGTAAGCTTATTTAGCGAAAGTGGCAGATTAGGAAATTTTGTCAGGTTCGAGCAATATTTAATGTTCAAGTATTTGAGAGATGGAAATGCATTTTCCGGGGAGGTAATGGATGTAATATTTGCACTTCCTAATATCAACTCAGTGAGATTAGTGAGACCATATGATGCCTCAAGTAGTGGTACTTCAAGTTCACCACATTTTTCTATGGTAAGTTTCTGAAGCTTTAGAGGTACAAGGTTGCTCCGAAAATCCACCGCGGCCAGCTGTGGGCTATTTCTAATGGTTAAGTATTTCAAGGAAGTTAGGCTTCCGAATCCTTCTGTTGGCAACTGTAACAGATTCCTACAATTTTGGATTGTTAGTTCCTCAATTGCTTGTAAATCTAGGTTTTGTTGCTGCAGAAATCCATTCAATGATATTAATTTGGCACAGTCGATAATTTTTACTACTTTAAGCGATGATTTCACACATGCTAGTATTGGAGCTGTAATTCTGCAACCATAGTGCATATCTGGAAGGGAACTAAGTCCCACATGACTTACTTCAAATTTTACAAGAGAAACAGGAATGATAGGTAATTGTGCTAGGATTGGACAATCTTTGATTTTAAGTTCTTTTAGATTTGGAAAGCCATAACAATTGTGTGGTCCTGCCCAGGATTTCCATTTTGGCATGTTGCGGCAATATAGTCGTTCTAAAGATGGAAAAGCACAATTATTTGTGCTATCACCTGAATAGTGCACTTCCTTCACTCCTTCCATTCTGTCAAGATAAAGAGTTTTCAGATGTGGTATTTTCCAAAGGAACGGTAGTGCTTCCCAACGAAGACAACTACAAAGTTTCAGGAATGATAGGTCCGTATGAGGTAAATTCGTCATCCAAATTGGAGATTTGTGGCCTCCATAACCTTCGATTGTCAATTCTTTGAGATTTGGATGGGGTTGGAGGTTATCAATGACTTGCTCAGGTTTGTTACAATTTCTCCCATAATATGTCCAAATTAGGGAAAGTGAATTAAGACTTTCCTTTTTGGATAGGTTTGCATTCATAGCTTCAACAGGATTCCCTACATGCTCAATTTTTTGAATAGAAAGCTTTCGAAGATTGTTTAGCATCTCTAGTTCATCTATATGGCAACCACTCTCCCGCCCAACCCGAAATGTTAACTCTTGAAGAGAGGTCAACTTGTGTACTCCGTGAATGATTCGCAACACTCTGTAGGGAAGGTCCATATAGCGTAAGCTAACAAGATTGGTCATTCCAGTTGTTTCAACACCCTCATAATCTGAATTCAAATACCCATCAGACATTTGTAGCACTTGCAGATGGTAAAGCTTATAAATTGAATTCGGAAGCAAATATTTAAATAATTGCCCGACAATACATTCATTGACCTTTATAAAGCGAAGGTGCATCAAACGACCAATCTCCTCCGGCAATTCACATCTAGCTCCATTTATGACCAATAAACGTAAAGTTTCCTTAAGGGATCCATTTGGGAGAACAAATCGATCTCGATTATTGTGATCTGCAGAGAAGGTTATTACCAAGGTGCGTAAATTCATAAGATTGAATATCATTTCGATTTTACTTTCATGAATAGAGACATGTCTTGTGGTGCTAGGTATAATATCAAATTTGCCATTAAATTCTACACTACAACATTCTCCTTTTGATACATTCTGTGCCAGATCATGCATCAAATCATGCATAACATAGTAGTAGCTTCCATACATAGATCGTCGTTCAAAGAACGATTTCCTAAAAAGGTGATTGAAGTACTCTTCTCCAATATCTTCTGGTCTTTCTTCTCCATGTAACTCTTGTCGTATGAATTCAGAGGCCATCCACATTTTGATCAACTCATCTTTCTTGAAACGATAATCTCGAGGAAATATGCAACAAAATCGAAAGCATTCTTGTAAATCTGCTGGTAGATGGTAATAGCTCAATTTTAGAACTTCTGCAATATCCTTAGCTTGCTCTAAGTTGATTAGTGAATCATGGTTCAAAATTCTTTTCCAGTAATGAATATCTATGTATGAATTCAGCAAGCTTCCAATCACTTTTGCTGCTAGAGGGCTACCTCAGAGCTTCTTTACTATATTATTTCCAATGTTTTGCAAATGTTTATGATTATCACGGTTAAAACCGTAAAATGCATACTTATTTAACAACTCCAGCAACTTTTGCTCTTCCAAGCCTTCTAACACTAGATTTTCTCCTTCCACGTTTAGCACACGAGCAAGCATGTCAGAAACTGATTTCATTCTAGTGGTGAGTAAAATTTTGCTTCCTTGTTGTACAAATTTCAAGGATGCAATCAATTTCTCCCAATCACACATTTTGTCGTCATTCCACACATCATCTAGAATAAAAAGAATTTTCTTTGAAGTATCTCTTCCTTCAATTTTATCTGAAGGTGATTTAATGATTCATTATCATGACCTATTACCCCTAGTTCTTGGAGAATTTTTCTTGTTATATCTTGAACGCTAAAGCTTGTTGAAACACAAACCCAAATTAATTTGTCAAAATGGTTCTCTATGCTAATCTCCTCAAAGATTAACTGTGCAAGAGTGGTCTTCCCTAATCCACCTGCCCCCACAATACAAAAGGTAGATAAATGATCGTGAGATGCTTGTTTCTTTAGCCAGTCAATTATGATGGCCTTCTCAGTCTCATGGCCAAACACATTGTTTTCAGTTAAAATGGAAGTTCTTTCTCGATTAGAAGTGTAAACAGGCTGAACATCTAGTGCCGTAGCAAATTCGAAGAAATGGCCAACATCTGCGGCAACCAGATCTAATATTTCCACAGCCCCCCTCAACCTCTTCAATGTATCTCTACTAATGGTAGAACCTCGGCAACACCCATGACAGTTGATCTCAATTTTTCTCTTCAGCCAGTTAACTATTGAATAGAAAAATCCACTCACCTGATCTTGATTTTTCACCATGTCTTCTAGCTCCCGGTACTTCAGTTCATCAAGCACGTCTTCAGCTGCTAAGAAAGCTTGTTTGAATTTCTCCAGCCAAGCATTCACCCCTGAATTCGGATGCTTGAATTTTAGCTCCTCGGCAACGCTCATGACAGTTGTGATCTTGGGAAGAGCTGCATTCAGTCTACATAGCTGGGATTCAGCATCGGCTGGCAGCATATGCTTGCCTAAGTACGAATAGGCCGTGTCGACTAGTTTCTTAACGATAGCAGATCCCGTCCATGTAGCAACGGTAAGAGCTATCTCCATGGAGATTTTCTTCTTCTAACTTACTATCTCTCTTTTTTTTCCCCTTTTTGTTGTTTAACTAACGAGGTCACACCCGACAACAGGGCCGACAACCCACCGCGCTGTCAGCGCAAGACGATTTCTATCATCTTAAATACCCATATATATATACATACATTACCAATGACATAACTTATTTTTTCTTGTGGTAAAGTCCGGCAGTCTTCTAGTTCAATATCTCGTTTCGTGTCTTGCGCTTTGTACCTGGAACCCACAAAGTAGAAAGATGAGAGATTGAAAATCTCCTAGGGCGGTATTCAGTTCCAGTCGAGTTATCCCCAGATCCGACCAACTGAAACCAAAACAGCACCGAGCACCAAAAATATAGACTACAATAATAATATAAGAACCAATGAATCTAAGTTACCAACTATTATCAGTCAAGAAATGTAACATCCTAATTTAAGAATATATGAAAATTTTAGTTGACTAGAAGTAAAGTATGTTAAAAATAACAATTTGGATTTTTTTTAATAATTATAAATGTTAATTAACTTAACTGTACTTGTATTATTTTTTTTCTAGCTTGGAGTAATTTGAAAAGTTATTGTAACGTCATATTAGTTGTATTATTTTAAAGTGAATTTATTTCTAATAATATAGGGGGTTTAGTGTAAATTTTCTAACCAATGAATAAGATGAAATATTAAAATGTCAAGTTATATTTCTAAAATAATGAGGGACCATGTGCAAAGAGACCAATTAATTAAATAAGAATAAGTGACAAGTTATAATATCCTAAAATAAATTACATGTAGACACGTGTCAGTCTCTTTTTCTTTAGTTCATTGAATTTACAATTTATCACTCTTCTAAATAAATTTAATATCTCACACGTGTCATCATTTGCACCCGACATTCTATTCCTTTTGTTCCCTTGACTATATCGCCCCAAGTCTGACCATCCCTTCTAATGGAATTAACAAGCAAAAGAGAAAAAGGAGAAATTGAAGGAGTAAATTGGAAAAAAAAAACGGAGATCACTAGATGCGTGCCCCAATTCCCCGCTTTGGAACCCTAGCTCGAAAGAGACGCAAGTACCCTGCGCCTCCTCTCGATCTCTCTTCTCCTCCTCACTCGATCGATCGACTAGAAGAGCACCACCAGGAGATGAGTGGTGGTACAGCAACACCTCATTACGCACCTGAGGAACATGGAGGAGACGAAGGAGACAGGGGTATTCGCAGCACCTATCGTTCTCTTTGAGATCAATGGACTCGTAACAATTGGAGCAATACTCGGTAATTTCTTGTGCTTCCTTTTTCCTTGTAATCTACTAGGATGGCGTGTAAGGGCTGGGACCATTTCTTATTTATTTCCTGGTTGATTGACGTTGAACCTTGGGTAATTTGAATAGAAATTGTTCTACTTTGATTACCCGTTGAATTGATTGATCGCGAGCCTTAGCGTGTTATTAACCTACAATTATGGAGGTTGCAAATAAATTGTTGATTCCATCTCTTTGAAATTTAGTTGGTTATGATTCCCTTTTTGAGAAACTGCTTTGTTGCCTGAATTGAATTCCAGCAAGGCATGCTGCCATACTATTTTCCTGTCCAGAAACTTTATTTTACGGTTATTCTTCCATGTGATGAAACAATGCTAAATTGTAGCAATTTGTAAGTAACCCGTAGACCCAAATTGTGAGTCATGCTTGAGTTTTACTATTTTGAGTAATTTGAAACTGCTGGTGGAAGAAAGAAGAAGAAGAAATGGTGAATGAAAGAATGGAGAAAAGAGAGAAGAAAGGAGTGGTGTCGGCAGCCCTATGCGGTGGTGACAAGAAGGAGACTTTAGGTGAAGGAACCTTCTCGGGTGGCTTAATCGCTTGCTCATGGTCCTGTGGCCGCTCGTTGAATGACTCAAATAGCTGATCAAGAATAATGGGCTTGATTTCGAGATACGTCGTGTCGTCATTAACAGGTGCGGGTTTCGAGTTATTCTCAGATTCCTCTAACTTATTTTATTGTTGTTGTTTGCTTGTCAATTCCATTGGTCGTTGTTGATGCTTGCTTGTTTGCTCGATTGCTAATTAGTTGTAATTAAGTTCTTGAATGCGCTTTAGAATTGCATAACATGAATGCATGAGTTATCATAAGGAGCATGAACATATATTTTAGAATTGAATTGTGACATAACTTGAAGAGTTTAGTGGCAAAATAAGATTGTAGCATGTGCTAGTGTTATATTTTGAGATTAAAGCATCAAGATGCATGATCATATCTTTTTTATATCAAAAGTCTGAAAATGAAGTATGATGTTTCAAATTTAGCATTTAGTTAAGTTATAATTGCATTGGGAGCATTTGAATTAAACCGTGGGTTATAGTGGAAATATGCATTGTATTTCTTAGTTGAATCAAATGGATGCAAGAGCATATATTTCTAGAACAATTTTCGAAACTGAAATGTGATATGATTTTGAAAAGAATGGGTTATGATATGGTATTGTTGTAGGTAAATTATGTTGAAATGTATGGAACATAGAAATGTCCATGCATATAGTACACTATGATTGTAGCAAATGATGTAGTGTGCGGATGTCGATTTCACTCACTTTTTCTTTCAACTTGGTTGTTGCTTATGTTAAAAATACTTGTGTGCTTTCGCTATATTGTGTCTTGGATTCTATTTTGGAATTCCCTGAATTATTTTCTAGTTATGAGTACATAATATGCATGCATGAAATAAGACACGAATTGCATTGAGGAATTGAGTTGCATGGCATATGCATAGATGACATAAGACATGAGTTGAACCATAAATTTTGCAATATATACTGGCATGCATGATACATAGTTTTGTATGAACCATGTACCTGTTATACATGAATCTTGAATAGAAATGAGAATATATAGAACACATTGATTTGCTTGTATATGGAATGTCTTGTATGTACTTTGATGGCTATTGAAGAATGAAATCCGAGGGTCATGTAGGCGCCATATTCGGGTAGCGCATAGCAAGAGCTGTGTAGGCGCCATATTCGGGTAGCGCATAGCGTCAGCTGTGTAGGCGCCATATTCGGGTAGCGCATAGCGAGAGCTGTGTAGGCGCCATATTCGGGTAGCGCATAGCATGAGCTGTGTAGGCGCCATATTCGGGTAGCGCATAGCGAGAGCTGTGTAGGCGCCATATTCGGGTAGCGCATAGCATGAGCTGTGTAGGCGCCATATTCGGGTAGCGCATAGCAAGAGCTGTGTAGGCGCCATATTCGGGTAGCGCATAGCAAGAGCTGTGTAGGCGCCATATTCGGGTAGCGCATGACCGGATTTATGCTTGGTGCAAGAACTTGTAACGCATGATAAACAAAGGAAAATATTGAGAATTGCTATACTTGAACAATTGTGCATATTTGAGAATTGCTAAATTTGGAATAAAGCATGGTAAAACAATAGGGTTGCATAAGTAAATTGGATTGAACTTTTAAGTCTATTGCACATGAGCATTGCATATTATAATATTTGGTTATGCTTGATTGTTATAGCTATTAATTGTTTCTATAGCTTGCTGATTTTCTTTTATGTTTGATTGTCATAGTCATATAGATTGATTATATAAAGTTCTGGGTTGCTGATATTTTGTTATCATACATGAGTATTACATAAAGTAAAGTTCTAATATTTTCGTTGATTGATTATAGTTGAAGCTAGTTTATTGGAATCTTATATTATTATTATGGTCTATATTTTTGGTGCTCGGTGCTGTTTTGGTTCCAGTTGGTTGGATCTGGGGATAACTCGACTGGAACTGAATACCGCACTGGGAGATTTTCAATCTCTCATCTTTCCACTTTGTGGGTTCCAGGTACAAAACGCAAGATAAGGAAATACGATTTCGAACATGAAGACTGCGGGACTTGCAACGAAGAAAAGTAAGTTATGTCATTGGTAATGTATATGTAACTATGTGATTATGTAAAATGATAGAAATCGCCTTGCGCTGATGAGCGCGGCGGGTTGTCGGCCCCGTTGTCGGGGTGTGACAAGAAACAAAATATAAGTTCACTTTAAGAAATGCTCAAATACCACAAAAGAAAATCTGCAAGCTAGAGAAACAGTTAATAGCTATAACAATCAAGCATAACGAAATATTATAATATGCAATGCTCATGTACAATAGACTTAAAAGTTCAGTCCAATTTACTTCTGCAACCCTATTGTTCAACCATGCTTTATTCCAAATTTACCAATTCTCAAATATGCATAATTTTCCAAGTATATCAATTCTCAAATATTTTCCTTTGTTTATTATGCGTTATAAGTCCTTGCACCAAGCATAAATCCGGTCATGCGCTACCCGAATATGGCGCCTACACAACTCTCACTATGCGCTACCCGAATATGGCGCCTACACAGCTGACGCTATGCGCTACCCGAATATGGCGCCTACACAGCTGACGCTATGCGCTACTCGAATATGACGCCTACACAGCTGACGCTATGCGCTACCCGAATATGGCGCCTACACAGCTCTCGCTATGCGCTACCCGAATATGACGCCTACACAGCTGACGCTATGCGCTACCCGAAAATGGCGCCTACACAGCTCTCGCTATGCGCTACCCGAAAATGGCGCCTACATAGCTGACGCTATGCGCTACCCGAATATGGCGCCTACATAGCAAACGCTATGCGCTACCCGAATATGGCGTCTACACAGCTCTCGCTATGCGCTACCCGAATATGGCGCCTACACAGCCGACGCTATGTGCTACCCGAATATGGCGCCTGCACAACTCTCGCTATGCGCTACCCGAATATGGCGCCTCCATGACCATCGAATTTCATGCTTCAATTCCCATCAAAGTACATACAAGACATTCCATACACAAGCAAATCAATGTGGTCTATATATTCACATTTCTATTCAAGGTTCATGTATACAGATGCATGGTTCATATAAAACTAAGTAAATACAATCATGCCATCCAAATTTGAACAACAACCAGGTAATTTATCTACACTTAACTAGAAATCAATCAAACCAATCAATATTGATAAATAAGCTACCCGCAATCAAATCACTGTCATCACGCAAACAACATGCAGTACCAAGCAAATAATAATACCCACAAAATCAATAACAATAAAATTAGTTAGAAGGATCTAGGAATAACTCGAAATCCGCACCTTAGCAATGCCGGGCATGATGATTGAAGTGTCGTTGCTGTATGGACATGTTCGACAATACTTCTTGATCCAATTGTGCAAGATCTGCCCCTATGCGGGTGAACAAGGTTGATTCGGTAGTTCGATCGCGTCCTCTAGTGCTTTAGTTAGTTACAATCCATGGAACTTGCAAAATTCCTAAGTGAGGCTTGATCAAGGACAGAAAATAATGTCAATTAATTTGTGATATAAGGTTACCCAACCGAGTTCTTCTTTCATTGATTTTAAGCCATCAAAGTTTAGGTGATGCGAACCATATAAAATTATGACATGAATTAAATTTAGTTTTTCTGAGCAAAACTTTCTATTTCAATTTTCTTCAATAGAAGGTTCAAGTATTTTAATTATATGAATGAGATAATCAAATTAGCTTCACGTTATGGAATTGATATTAGGAATATACCAATTGAGGTCTAAGTTTGGAACTTCAAACTTTCCAAGATTACCCAACCCCGATTATCTCAAATCCAAGTCCAAGACTTTTAGCAAGTATAATTTTATTGTAATTTTGCAAATTTATCTAAAAACTTAGTTTAATTTTGCAAATTTATCCAAAAACTTAGTTTAATTTTGAACTTCACGACTCTTTTAAGGTTCATGATCATCATCAATCTCAAGTTATAAATAAAACAATTATACAAGCTCAAGCATCGTAGCAAAAATAAATAAATAAATAAATGGGGAAGTGAGAAGGTTCTAAATACCAGATTAATTTTTCACTCAACACCCCAGAGAAAGAGAGAAAGATAGCAAGAAATATCTCGACAAGATCCCGCAGCTAATCGAAGCCACAAAGGACCAACTTCTCCTCTGTTGTTCCCTGTTGCAAAGGTGTCGGCACCACCACTTTCATTCTCTCCTCTATCTCCTTTCTTTTCTTTTATCCTTCATCAGTTTCTTTTTTTTATTGCTGATATCTCCAAGATTGGAGGGCGATATAGTCAAGGGAACAAAAGGAATTGAATGTGGGGATGCTGATGATGACACGTGTTTAGATGAGTGGTAAATTGTAAATTAAAAGAAAAGAGACTGACGGGTGTCCACATGTAATTATTTTAGGAGATTATAACTTGTCACTTATTCTTATTTAATTAATTGTTTACTTTGCACAAGGCCCCTCATTATTTTAGAAATAGAACTTAACATTTTAATTTCTATGTTTTTCATGAACCTATGTTACAATTAATTTTGAAATATTCTAATTTTGTAGTCAGTATATGACTTCACAAGCAAATAAATTTTATATAAATAATGAAATTATTTTACTCAACTTTATGGCTAGTACAACTATGATAGGTATGATATATTCAGAATTTTTGATTTAGCATTTCATATGTATTTGTAGTCTATTAATTACTAATTTTCAAAATACAGATTTATAAATATACTTGAAACTCTATATTGCTATTTTTAAACACACTTTACTTCAATTAATATAATTCTCCAAGTGTTTGAAAACTGGGATGTTACAGGGTTGTTGTGTACAGAAATAGAAAAAACACTAAAAATTTGTAGTAGATTGTTGGATGAAAGATGAATTGAGAAATTGAGATTCCAAGAGAAAAAAGTTCCGAAATCAAAGGAAGTGAATTATCAAAAGAGAGATTGTATGACCGAGAGATTGAGATCCGAGAAACAGAGTGTAAGACAGAGCTATAGAGACAAAAGAGCTTCCCCATAGATGCAAAAGTTGAGTTCAAACAACATTATTGACGATCATAATCTATATGGCAAGCAAAGAGTAAACATTATTGGTAGCAAATAATTAATGACCCGTTACATGGTTAATTAGTGTTTTGGTTAAAAAATCATTTTGATAAGGTCAAACAAATTGAATCTAAGACTCAGTCAAAATTATTTGAAAAACTTTTGTTTACAAATAATCCTAGTTTTTTGGCAATAAAAATTATCAATATTAGGCTGTAAAAATTGTTGATACTTTTCTGACCCTTCAATGTTAAAATTATGATGACTGGATATACATTGCCACCAATAATGAAGCATATCTCGAATATGTATATTTATTTTTCAATTCATCTAATTTATATATATTTGTATTAACTATATGCCTCATTAAAGAAATTATCGAAATTATTTCTCAAAAAATATAATTTAATAAGTTTTGCCCTTTCAAATTTCTATTACTTAAAAATGATTTGCATTTTTGCAATAAAAATTTCAAGATAAATAATTCCAGAGTACAGGACCCATCCTTGGAAGCCACCAATGTAAACCTCTAACTAATTATATCACCTTCTGTGCTTATCTGCATTTATTTGTGAGAAGAACGAAATGAACAAGTATGATAGTGCCACAATTCCATTGCAACGATTTAAATGTAAATGCATGCATCACTCATATAGTAGATCAATTTAAACGGTTTATAATTGTCGTTTCAATCCGATTTGTTTTGATGAGCTCAAGAGAACATCCTAGTTCTAGTCATATAATAATATCATATACACTTCCTTATTTCATATTGGGTTAGGCACTATGCTTTTTGGAGTACATAATTAGCACCAATTTTAATTTGAAAATTAAAGTAAAGCATATTGAAGGGGCATTGATGGGTGAGATGTCTTTGTTGAATTGTTTAATTTGATAAGGGAACGTCAAAAAAACATATGTGGTGTCCCTTGCCTTCAAGGAACACCATGGCAGCATCCAACAGCACCCTTGAAGGGGCATTAATTGTTTGGTGATATGTCTTTATTGAATTGGACTGGATTGATGTAGTCCCCTGATATTATTATTAGAGTAACCCTTTTCATCTAATATTAATTTCAATTATAATTTGCCTGGAGCACTAGGTGTTGCTATTCCATACTCACTACAGCAAATAGAGGGCATCAGTGACTGGTGCTGTCGCCCATCGCTGAAGATCTTTTTCCAAAAAAAAAAAGTTACAAAAAGTCAGGCGACAAAAATTATTAGCGACCGGTTTCAATGACTGGCTACAGCACCGGTTGCTGAAAGTTTTGGCAGCTGCACCACCGGCTACAGAAAGCTTCATCTCTTGCTGAGTCTCCACACTGGATCATGATATGGTTTATATGTTGATCAAAGCTTGCCTCATATGTCCCGTCACCGAAAAACTTGGTGAATAGGGGGACAGATCTAGTACCCTATATGATATTTGGGGACAGAGTACTCTGCTAATTTTTATACAATTTTCAAATATGCAAAAGGTCAATAGTTTATTCAACAGTGAAGAACACATTACATAGCCTGATTTCCTCTGTAGCCCAAGCTGCCAGAGAACGAAAACTGTCAGGTTCAATATTATTTAGTTCATCATGTAAATTTTTCTTATTATCGGGGTCTTTTTGTAAGACATGACCTCTCATGTGTTTAGGAGACTCACTGGCGAGTTTGAAAAGAGGGACAAAGAGACTTCCATTGGTACATCCTCGATGGCTTACTGTTTTTTTAATCGGTAATCGAGGAAGTTTATTGATTATGAGAACATTTAACTTATGACGGGCACAAGCCCCCACCGTTACTTACCTCGAGAGCTCATGTGTTCTCGAGCCCCTCATCATTCTAAGATTTAGGACCTTTACATGAACTAAGTACTAGGGTCAGGGTCTCACGCTTTAATGATTCTTTTCACCGATGCTGGTCTGGACTTAAAATGCCATGATGTACAATACTGACTAGAGAAATTGGGCATCATAATAAGCCTGAGTGCGAATTCTTTAAGTCTTCTTTGGAGATTGGTTTAAAGGGTTTGAAATTGAAAAAATGGTTCTTATACCTTTCAGACCAGATTCTAAGTTTAACCTAAGGGGTTCTAAGTCCTTTGGGTTTAACTCCAACGGGGGAATTTTCAAAGTTTAAAGTCCGGAAGGAGTTTTGTGCCATTCCGACTGTACTTCTGCTGCCAAGGGACCATCCGTTGTCAACTTGTGACTTGAGAATTGGTTTTTGAGGCCTTTGGGTTTCTTGAGTGGTTGTATGGAGTTGGCTTTGAGCTTGATCTGAAACAAATTGGGGTTGATTTGGATTCATTAGGCATTGCTTGGACTTGACTTATGTTTATTAGGCTTTATTTGGGATTGATTTGTGGTTCTGAGAGATTTGGGCCTAATTTAGTTGTAATTGAGCTTGACATGTGTTTATTGGACTTTGTTTGAGCATAATTTGGGTTTTGGATTGAGTTGGGTATGATTTGGGCCTATTCGGGATTTATTTAGATTTCTTTGGAACTTATTTGGAGTTATTTAGGCATGTTTTGGGTTTGATTTGGTTTTGAAATTATTCTAAATTGGATTTGGGTTATGCATGATTTTATTTGGGTCAATTTGAAGTTGTTTGAGGTCATTTGGACTTGGTTTGGATTCAAAAGCGCTCAGGATTACTTGTTTGTGAGTTTAAAATCAACATGGGCATGTTTATAAGTTTTCAGTGACCTTTAGCGGTCTTGGGGTTTTCAAGGGATTTTCTACTAAGGTGCTTTTCTTCCCCGAAACTTCTTCAATTTGTTTCAGGCTTTCTCTGTTTTTTTTGGCTTCAATATGTTATTTCTACTTCAGACTGCGTTTTTTCTCCTTTGAGGTTCTTGAATTGTTTAAATAGACCTCAAATTGTTTAAATGGTCTACTTAACCTATAATGATTTCAGCCTTCCCCACACTTCTCTTTGCTTTGCTGATGATAAGTCCCACTTTCAGCGTCTTCAGCCTTCTAGCGCTAGCGCCGAGGGTTTAAATGACACCAAGATCTACGCTGGGTTCCTAAGATCGTGCCACATCTCTTTGTCATCTAGGTTCAATTTTAACAGGTTTGATTTGAACAAGGGTTTGGATCCAACAAGGGATTTCATCTTCGTTAGTGTCTTTTCGGGGAGCTGACGACCATTGAATTGATCGGAATGTCGCTCCACCATCAGTCGTGCTTGGGTTGAACCTGAAAGAGAGACTTTTAGCAAATTTTCTTATTTTGGGTTTGTTTCTTGTGAATGAAACGTCCCTGGTTTGTCTAAGTTGAGTACCAGAACTGGTTCTTGTGCTGAACTAATTTCTTTGGGTATCATAATTAATTCATCTATCTTAATTACAATCTCTAAGTCAAGCAGGGGCTGTAGAGGTATAATCAGGCATATATAAGTTTGTCTGGTCATTCATTAATTGGTTTATCCTAGTTAACCTTTTAGAACAAAAGTCATAAATCTATACTGGATGCAGATGTTCCCTGTATGTCATACCAACCTTTTTGGAAATATTTGAAGAAATTAGGAATTGTGTTCACTATTTTTAACCCAATATATACCAGTAACATGGGGTTCAGTATTTTGAAGATAGAAGTATGAAACTGTCAGAACAAAATGTGCAAAAACTGCAACAATGCCCCTACTGTTATTTCTTATTATGATTTGAAATGAGCAAAAAAAAGATTGTTCTTTATTCATTGACCCCTTGGGGTATATATAGAGCTTACATCTTACAACCGAGTCCCTTGACTTCCTCTATATTCCTATTTTACGGATAGGTCCCTAAACTAGATATAAATATCAACATTCCTCCTCAAGATGGGCGAAAGATATCCACTAAGCCCATCTTGTCACACAATCTAGACAACTCAAGTGAGCTAAGTCCCTTGGTGAGACAATATATCAGCCACTTGCTCTTTAGTAACTACATGTCCTAGCTCTAGTAGTTCACTATTCAGCTTTTCCTTGATGAAGAACCTATTGATCTCCACATTCTTGGTTCTGTCATGCTGCATGGGGTTGTTTGCAATGCTAATAGCAGACTTGTTGTCGCACCACAGTTTCATTTGGGCCCCTTGGTCCATCTTGAGCTCCACCAGCAGGGCTCTCAACCATAACATCTCTACAACACCTAAGGCCATGGCCCTGTACTCTGCCTCGGCAGTGGACCTCGCAACCACTGTCTGCTTCTTGCTCTTCTAGGAGACCAGATTGCCCCCTACAAACATGCAATATTCAGACGTGGAATTCCTGTCATCAGCACAACTAGCCCAGTCTGAATCGCAATAGCCCTCAATGTTCAAATACCCATTCTTCCGGAAGATCAACCCCTTCCCTGGTGCACTCTTCAAGTACCTCAGAATCTGGTACACAGCATCCATGTGACCCTACCTAGGATCATGCATATAGCGGCTCACCACACTCACTACAAAGGATATGCCGAGACGAGTGTGGCTCAGATAGATCAAGCGGCCTACCAACCTCTGGTACCTCTCTCTATCAACTGGCTCTCCTGTCTCAACGCTTACCTTGAACTTCTGGTCAATGGGAGCAACCGCAGGCTTGCACCCTAGCATACCTATTTTTGTAAGCAAATCTAACACATATTTCCTTTGAGATAAAACAATCCCCTCCGCACCACGAGCTATCTCAATCCCAAGGAAGTATCTCAGTGGACCCAAGTCCTTTACCTTAAACTCCTTGCCCAATCTTGCCTTCAGCTAAGCAATCTCACTCTCATCATCACCAGTGATAATCATGTCGTCCACATACACAGCAATCATTGTAGTGTGAAATCCACGTCGCCTAAAGAACACTGCATGGTCTGCATTGGTCTACCGATATCCCATGCCTACCATAGCTCTCCTAAACCTATCAAACTAGGCTCGAGGAGACTGCTTCAGTCAATAAAGAGATTTCTTGAGCCTACACACCTTACCCACCATATGTTTCATGCCAAAACCTGGTGGTACCTCCTCCAACAAATCACCATGGAGAAATGCATTCTTCACGTTGAGCTGGCGTAACTTCCATCCCACATTCGCTACCAAGAACACCAGAGTCTGCACTGTGCTCATCTTTGCCATGGGTGCACAGGTCTCATCATAGTCGATGCCATAAGTCTGACTGTACCCCTTTGCTACCAATCGAGCCTTGAAGCGCTCAACTCGACCCTCTGGGCTTTTGCTTCACAGTGAAGACCCACTTGCATCCAACCACCTTCTTGCCTGGTGGTAATGACACAAGCTCCCAGGTTTTGTTCTTGTCCAGGGTGCCCCAAGTTCCTCTAGAATGGCAGCTTTTCACTTTGGATCCTCCTTAGCAACCTGCCAACATTAGGGATAGAGACAATGTCCAAAGATGCAATGAATGCTCCATGTACAGGTGATATGTAGGAGTAAGAGACAAACTAGGCAATATCATGTGGAAAGCCATATCGATCAGGTAGAACTCCCTCATTGCTGCGAGAAGTCCTCCTTATTGATAAGGGACTGGGAGGAGTAAAGAGAGGAATCATATCACCTGTGTATTCTAAGTCTGTGGTGGATGGTGTATGTGTCTCAGGAGTCGGGGTAGGCAGGGACAAGGGACTTGGCACAAGTGGCGCTGTAGGCACTGTAGGCACTGTAGGCACGGTCCCCTCATTTTGCTTTCTTCTTCTCGTGTACACTCTCAGCTCCTCCTGAGCCTGAGTTCCACCATTCTCGGGTTCATTCCCCTCATGTTCTGGCACCACAGCCAACTCCACAATCGGCGCAAGTGGACAAGGGATATCCCCCACAGTCACCATCCTCCTCTCACCACTACTGCTATCCTCCCCCTCTCGCCTCGTACCTCCTGTATTGAGCGAGTCCCCAAAGGGCGATGCGACCTGAGAGGAATAGTATAGCTCAAGCTCTCTAAATGTGACATCCATATTAACCAACAACGTCCTCACCATAGGACTCCAGCATACATACCCCTTTTGAGTAGCCGAATACCCAACGAAAACACACTTCACAGCCCTTGGATTTAGTTTTCCCACATTTGGTCTGTTGTCCTTCACGAAGCACACACAGCCAAAAGTTTTGAGAGGAAGAATATCTCCATTCTTACCTCTTAGCATCTCAATCGGAGACTTCCAATCCAACACCCGCGAGGGCATCCTATTGATCAAGTAGGCCGCTGTCAGGACTGCTTGCCCCCACAAGTATTTTGGTACTTTTATCAACATCATCATACTCCGTGTCACCTCAAGGTGATGCCTATTCTTCCATTCGGCTACCCCATTCTGCTCTGGTGTGTAAGGACAAGTGGTTTGATGTTGTATTTCCTGGGATGACAAGTACTCCCCAAATGTCCTGTTGGTGTACTCTGTCCCATTGTCAGATCTCAATACCTTCACAACTGCACCGTATTGAGTCTGAACCCCTTTGTGAAAATCTTTGTAGCAAGCAAACACATCACTCTTGTTTTTCATCAAATAAATCCAAGTCACACGAGAAAAACAATCAATGAAAGAAACAAAATATCTAAATCCATTCACAGGAGTTGTGGGACAATGCCCCATACATCTGAATGCACCAAGTCAAAAGCAAAAGAACTCCTACTACCAGAACTAGTATAAGAGCTCCTGGTATGTTTGGCGAACTCATACGCATCACACACCAGTTTTTCCTTATTAGCCTTTTCAAACAAAGGCGGATACAACTTACTCAAAACAGAAAAGAGGGATGACCCAAGCGCCTATGATGAAGCAGCAGTATGTCCTCCACACTCCTCTCAACTCCTCCAGCACCCTCTACAATGGATGAAAGGGCCGAGTCCATACTCTCTCTATCCAGATACGACAAGCTACTATGCTATGTGCTAGTCCCAAGTTGCCTGCTGGTCCCCTTCTCTTGGAAGATCACCTTTGGAATATCAAACAAAACAATACATTTTAGTTGTGATATAATGGCACTTATGGATAAGAGATTCATAGGAAAGGAATGAGCATGCAAAACATTAGACAGAGTCAAAGTGTTGGTACATTTCACGGTACCCTTACCAACCACGGGCTGAGGCGTACCATTGATAGTCTGAATGCTCTCTGGGACTACTAGGTGAGTATAGGAAGAAAACTCCCTAGCAGCACCCATCACATGTCGAGATGCACCAGAATTGACTATCCAATCTAGTGATCTAGTGGTGGATATAGAGACAAGAGCAAATATATCACATGTACCTATGGCTGAGTGAGCAAAAGAAGCAACGTTACCCCTAGATGAAGATGAGGTGGATGCATCATCAACCATACATTTCTGCTTTCTCCTTAGCAGCTGAGAGTAAGCATCCAAGAGCCCCTGATCCTCCTCAGAGAGGCCCACATCAGCCACACCCCCTTCTTCCTCTTCCTCTGCTACCATCAGATTTGCCCGATAGCCCCCTTTTCCACCACCTCTGCGACCCCCACGACCGTGACTCCCAGACTGTCTTCGCCCACCTGTCTCTCTCTGCTTTGGACAAGTCTTGCTCAGGTGTCCCACTTCTCCGCAGTTGTAGCACCTGCAGGTCTCCCCCTGTGTACCTGTCATACCTGAGCTCAAGGTGGCCAAAGATGATCGTGCACCTGGAGGTCCACTCGGTTCAGAGTGTAGCCTCATGCGACTCTCCTCCTGTATCAATGCAGAGACAGCCTCATCCAGTGAGGAGATCTTCGTCTGGGCTAGGATGACTGATCTTCTCTTATCAAAGACCGGGTTCAGATGAGCCAAGAACTGCATCGTCCTTATCTATGCATTGAACTCCTTGCTCTTGCACCCCGGATCACTATAGCTTGACATAGGTGAGAAGTGATCAAGATCTTGCCACAGCTGCTCCAGCTCCATGGAGTACTCCTGAATAGATCTATCACCCTGCACTACCGCTTCTATGTCTCGCTGAATCTGGAACACCCTCATGTGGTTCTTCGCCCCAGCATAGGTCCTCTTCAGCTTTGCCCAGATGTCCTTTACCTTTCGAATGCAATCCATTGATGAAGCAACCTTGGGAACCATTGAGTTCAATAGCCAGGTGTAAAGTAAGGCGTGTGTGGTCCTCTACTCATCCCCCTCTACATTGTCCGTTCCTGGCTCGGCCTTGTCTCCATTCAGATACCCCTCCAGTCTCTACCCTACTAGAGCAGCCTCGATCTGACGCGACCAACTCAGATACATGGCTGGTCCATTAAGCTTTAGGTCCACATGAGGGAGATCAAGCTTCACCAGCTGTGGATGTGGTGCCCTCTCAGCTGAAGCCACACTAAATGCTCGCATCAACATCTGGAGCTCTGAGGCACTGAGCTTCGTCATGACCTCCTCCATTGGATTCTCACCCTCCTCTGCCATTGATCCGACTCAAATCTGATCCTCCTAAACCCCTCTAAGTTTGGATCCCTCATACTTCTTCCTTAGACCCGATCTTGCACTCTCAAGATCTAGATCCAAATTATCTCTATTATCTTCCTCTTCTTCTTAACCCAATCTTGATCTATCTCATCAAGAGTCGAGTTCAAAAATCCCGATCAAACCCGATCAAACCCCTTCCGGGTATCGTGGGGTATAGGCCCCCCACGCCGGCCAAATCAACAAGCAAACAACCCCTTACCTTCTGCCTAGAAGAGAGAAGCCGAGAGGAAGAGGTGGCGGAGAGAGAAGAAGGAGAGGCGGCAGCCTAGGAGGAGATGCGGCGGCTTAGGGAGAAAGGCGGCTGAGCGGCTACCTAGAGAGATCGGCGAAGTGGCGGCTAGGCGGAGCAGCCACTGGATTGGCCAGCGATCTGGCAGGTGGAGGCAGCGGCGACCCGAACCTCAGCCGTGGCTAGCAGTGATCAGCTAGGCGGAGGTAGCGGCCTGGTGGCGGTGGCCTGGATCTGGCAGCGGCGGCACTGGCGGCACTGGGAAGGAGGAGCAGCCGCCGGCTGTCTTGTGGCTAACCTAACCCTAACCCTAATTTTTTTAGGCTCTGATACCAATTTGAAATGAGCCAAAAAGATTGTTCTTTATTCATTGACCCCTTGGGGTATATATAGAGCTTACATCTTACAACCGAGTCCCTTGACTTCCTCTATATTCCTATTTTATGGATAGGTCCCTATACTATATACAAGTACCAACATTATGTATACTTGGAAAATCATGGAATGTTTGAGAAAAAGTAGTCTTTTCAGGTTCACAGATCAATGCACTCTTATTTCCTAACATAAAGTATGAACCGAAAGAAAAAAGACTGAGAGTCATGGGATGTCTTTAAGGGGATCAGAGGCTCTATGTTTGCCTTTGCATATTAACTAAACAGCAACATCTTCATCTTATAAGATGGTTTTAAATTAACAGTCCATCTGATGCCCGCCAAATGCTCCACTCTCCCGCCAAATTTTATTCGCCCGGTGCTCGCCCCTCTATGAGATTTACAATATTACAACTGAGGGTTGACACAAACTATTTTCTTGTTTTGTGACAACCAACAACAACTGTATATGTCATGGTGGTTAGAGCAAGTATTAGAGGAATTTACCAGGATCAGGAAATTGTACATGTTGACCAG
Source organism: Carex parvula (assembly GCA_025461045.1). Lineage (NCBI taxonomy): Eukaryota > Viridiplantae > Streptophyta > Magnoliopsida > Poales > Cyperaceae > Carex > Carex parvula. Next base: position 1,135,815 of record JAJGRW010000761.1, read on the forward strand.
TCAAACATTGTAAATGATTAATTAGAAACTTAACAGAGTTGTAAAGGATTAATTTTATATTCCTACAGTGGGTGAGGTTGTTTATTATTATTTTCTTTATAAGATATCCTGAGACAAGGGAGCCATTAGAACATCTTGAGGATGCGCTGAGGAGATAATTTGTGTCGGCAAATAGTTGTCAGGATGAGACCTACTTCTACCTGCTTGCCATGAGATGAAATACGGCATTGGCAGACATCGGACAGAGCGAAAGTATCAAAGAGAAAGTATCAGAGAGAAATAATGCAAAGGGAAGGGTATACTGGTCTTAAGTGAATTTTAGAGTCTCAAATATTGGTATAATTAGTTTTAGATATATTTGTTATATTGTAGAGTTATAATGGGTACATCCGTACATATGTGACTTTTTACAATTTTGGAGGGTAAATATGATATTACGAACTTTTCAGAGGAAAATACGTAATATTGAAGTTTTTGAGGGGATACATGAAATTTCCCCCTTATTTTATTTGCAAATTCCCTATCATGCATGTTGTAAGGACCGAAATGTTATTTTCTTGTTGGATAACAAAATTTTTGTAATTTCTTTTTTTATGGTTAGTTGATGAGATCACTCAGAAATGTATTAATAAGAAAAAGTTATGTACACGGTTTGGACCCTTACAGTAACCAAGTTGCATTAAGATATGCACAGTTTTGTAATTACCTCTGTAGTCTTGGTTGAAATTCCAAATTCCAAATCCATACAGAATGCTCTCGTTTTTAGAAATCTAAAATTTAGAATTGGAAGATCAAGAGCTGTAATTTCAATAAAAATTAATTATGATTGATTATGTAGGGATATTTTTGATATTGTGTTATTGTGTCCATCTGTTTATCACATCTTAGTTAATCATAATGAACACGACTTCAGTGTTTTGGTATAGTTATTACATTTAAGAGGAAAACTCAAATGACAAGAACACATCGGTATATTGCAGTAGACTTCTACAGAAGGTGAAATACATACAACTGAGGAAAATTCTTAATTTCCTTATATACAAACAAACAACAAATCTGTCAAGAAATAATACAGTTTCAATTCAGTAGATAGAGTTGCTGACCATAATTAAGGCATTGCACATATTACAAACTTTTGAGGGGGAAATACGTAATATTGAAGTTTTTGACGGGATACATGAAATTCCCCCATAAATAAAGTTGAAATTATTTTACTATGAAAACAATATACATATAGGAATTTACACGGTGTTGAAGACCACAGCTCTTTTATTATATTCTGCAAGAGCCCAAATTGGAAAGATGTTTCGATACGCCATATAATTCATGAACCCAAACTTGAAGAAGCTCCCCAGCATTTCCTAATAGTACAAAATATACTTGTATTATTCCCAAACATCCAGTTAAAAAAGTATAATTGCAGATAGGATCTATGTACTACCAGGTTGCTAGTCGTTCGTGGGCTAGCTGCTGTATTGGTTTTAATGTCAATAATCTTCATTCAAAACATGCAAGTTATAAAACGGCAACCTTTGATTGAGTGAAATTTTATGGCTTGACCCTCACCTTTTTCTTTGAAAAAATTTATAACTGTTGGTTAGTTTGTGGTACCATTAAGTTCATGTACCTGTTGGGGGAAGTCTCCATTGTCTAATTGTATTGCAATTAGTAGGCTGGCTGCACGATGCACTGGAGTTGGATCTCTTTCAACCTGAAAGTTGGTAGTATATGTTTTTCAAATATGTCGGTAGTATAGTATATGTTGGATGGTGTTTTGCATATATTTGGTGCATATTTAAAAGGGAAGCAAGAGTTATGAGACTTGGATAAGCATAAGTTTAGGTTTAGACTTGGCTGGTATGATGTGTGACCAGTGCCAGAATATAATATTTATTCAATGAATAATCACACTTGAAAGAAAATATGGAAATAGGAAAACAGGCATTCATTTTCTTAAAACCCTGAAAAACCTCAGAATACAATGTAATCCCTTTAAACTTAAAAGTAGCATGGTTCCACCTAAAAACCCTCCAACTTTTTCATTGGTGACCTTGAAAGCATAGCTTAGCAACCCACTACACTTGTGGAAGAGAATCTTTTTTTGTTCCTTACTTGAGATCTCGACTTTTTTAGGGTAAAATAGCCCTCTCCGCTTGTGGATGATAGTTTGCTAATTCGGTAAGGGCATCCATATTTAAAAGGTACTCATGAAAATTTAATACATAATTAAGCAACACGGTAAAACCTGGCCAGCTTTCAGAAGTGCGAGCATTGCCCATGTTGTGTTCACCAAATTTGATTTATTTCCCACTAGATTTGTATATTCCTGTAAAATATATATGATTATTTTGCTTGAGAAATACAAATGTTTAAACGGAAGCAAATTTTTGGGAACAATTTCACTTATTAATGGGTTGAAACTAAATTACCTAATTAACTATATAATTTTATAGAGGTAAAAACAATCTCAAATAAAATAGATAATGTGTCTGTTCTGACCGGTACAGTTCTGAAATCTAGCATAGCAATATATATTTACATTTACAAATCAACTTTTCATTGAAATACAAAATATTTGAAATCCAAAAAATTATACATATATATTTGAAATAATAGCAAGCACAGGTTACTTCAAAATTGGACTTCTGTATGGTAATGTGTTCAAAATTATACATCGGTACATATGTGTTCTTCAAAATTGGACTTCAAAATTGAAATAATAGAAAGCACAGGTGGTATCAGGTAAGCAAGTCTACACGATACCTAGGACAAATTAATTTGATAGATTTTACCTAAACAATGTATTTTCCAAAAACTTTACCTGTTTTGTGCTAGAAAGATAACTCTCACCCCAGCCTCCATCATGCAGTTGTTTTGAAAGGAGAAATGCACAAGCCTTGCGAATGGCCTCACAAGTTTCGTAGCTTTTCCCAATTGCCAATAGAGCTTCTATGCCAAACCATGTTCCATAAGTGTAGCACACTGCCCATGATCCATACCTACATATGCATAAAATAATTGTCCCGTGTATACCAGCTAGTAATACCACTTATTTCCTTTTTTTTTTTACATATAGATGTCAGTTGATTACTTTTGGTAAGGTCATTTATTTATGTGGTTGCTTTCGCATTTTATACTGTCTGCTATGGTAAACCTTAAACTAAGATGGTAAAAACCACTCGCTGGCGACTTCCAAGAATAAAAAAAGCATAAAACATGAAGTTATAAAAAAAAGGAAATTCCACGACAATAAAGAAAGTAAGTTAGAAAGACAGAAAAGTAAACAAGTTTGATGCAACAGAAGAATCCTTACCATGAACCATCATCATTTTGTTTTTTCTGGACGAAATCTGTTGCCTTTTTTATGCAGTTCTCTATTTCATCTCTGCGGTGTAATGGATGTTTCTCTTTAAAAAGCACCAATCCCTGGATAGCTGACGACGTGCATTCCACATACCTGAAATTAATTGAGTTTCATTCTTCTTTTTCTTAGCTCCAAACATTGTATTTGAACCCTTTTAGGAAAATTTGCAATCCTTACGAATGTTCCACCATCACGTCCTTGAACATGTCTGTCATGTTTAACATCTACCATTAAATTCAAAGGAAATGAGTTAATAAGTCTAACATACTATATCAGGAAGCGAGTTTAATTTAAATAAATGGTAGAAATATATAAATGTCACAATTCGTGCTTGAGATAACAAAATATCAAATCCCTTGCATTTCTAATTGTGATGGATGGTAGTAATTGTTGCTTTTGTTCATCAATTAATTTGCAATCTACTTCCCCAGGTTTGCTAAGCAAGAAAAAGAAACGAGACTATGTAATTGTTAATGCACATAATACCTCAACCCATGGAGATGCTCGTTGTAATTCCCATGTTGAGAAACCACCATCAGCATTCTGCTTAAATATTTTCTGGTTTATGAGTCAAGAAAATAATGCGACTCCAAAATGTATCTTTTGAATATCAGTAAAGGAAAAGAAAATGGAACAGCAGCAGAGAAAAAGAACCTGCAAAGACATAATTATATTGACTGCTTCACACATGCTTTCTCTTGTTGCATGGTCACCAACAAGGTCTGGTGAAATTCTTGACAGCAGTAGCAATGCCTATAGAATAACAAAATCAACATAACTGTTTTGAAGTTCCCTATGCAAACTCTCATAGCCTAACAGAATTTTCATTTTATCAATGTAACCTTGAGAGCCTCTGCTGTACAGTCTGAAACAATCCATCCTTCATCTGCGGTTGCAAATCCCCAACCACCTTTAGAAATATGACGATAATAACGGACAAAGTCACCTGTGGGGTTATCCAATAACTGAAAACAAAGAATATCATCAGACACTAAGTTTGAATTATTTTCAAAATTCTCATTAGATATCTTAGTAACTCCCTCAAAGTGAAATACCTGATTATCAGCATAACAATTTGTTTCTCTAAGCACTTTCTATTGAATTTCTTAGTTAGTGGCGGAGCTAAGTGAGCTGCCATTGGGGTCAATTAACCCCACTGGATAACTAAAAAGAACCTAAAATTTGTATGAAATTGGTAGCTTTATGTAATGAAAATTTGTAAATCTTCTTTTATTTGTCACCGCACATTGGAAATTTTGGCTCCACCACTATTCTTAGTGCAATAACTGGTGGATATATATCGGACATTGTTGAATTGTTTAACTGAGAATGAAAGATACTTTTAGAAATCAATAACATAAGGTTCAATTTGTTTGTGATCAATTTACCTGTGAGGCTTTTATGAAATCATGAGCTTTTCTTAGTGTATTCCATTTCTCTTTAGCAAGGTCACATGCCAATATTGCTTGAACTGCTAAAACAGCATCCCATAACTGAGTTGAAGATGCCTAATTATAATATAGGAAAAGGACGAGAGTTAAATCTTGAACAACTGTATAAAATATACTAAATAATGTATCTGTTGTTATTATGATAGCATGTCGTTGTTAACCCCTTAAAGGTCAGATGTCTTAACATTTGGCTACTCTAGAAACATAATGCTCTTTTGGTTTAACTTTTCAAGAATAAATGGAAGTGAATCCTAAAACTGCAGTTAGTCTGACGGTTAATTTAATTTGAAATATTATTATTTGTTTTAATTGCTGGATTAAGTTCAGGACTACACAAATTTTTGTAAACTTAATTAACAAATTTGATGGTATTTGTTTTATCTTTTGTATGACTGAATGTTTAGCAAATTTGATGGTACTAGATGGAATTGGTATGTATATGATACAGGTGCTTCTCTAGTATTGGGCTATTTCTAGTATTGGACTTTAGAAGGGATCTATTCATTCAGAGGTAGAGAATGGACCAAGGTTTTCTCAGAGTCCTCACTTCTTACAGATTTGACTTCTTCTGTTTTATATATAGTTGGACTTCCATCCTTTTTTAACTCACCATTTCATTATGAAACCAAAGGTCAGTTTTTCAAGGTGGTATCAAACATCTAGTACCATTTATAAAAGAAATAAACTAGCCTTACCATATACTACTTCTAATGAGACCTACATAGAGCTACAACAGTTCTTACAGTTCCAACAGATTGTACCTATCTAAAGATTTTTAAGCTAGTACATCAGATAACCAATTCTTGTGGTGTTATTTTTTCTTTCTGCTGCTGACAAGGGAAGTAAGTACCTTTTCTTTCTCATTTCTTCCAATAGTTTATTTTTTCTTTTTCTATTGTACTTTCAGGTCAAATCTATACAAATTAGAATTTTCGTAGTTTGAAGGATATTTTTGACTGCCCTAGAAATGGTAAAACACCATAACTTGAAAAGTTTACCCTCCATTTCATGCCGTCTTCACCAATCCATAGTTTATCTGGTATTCTTGCAAGATGGTCCTCGAGCCTGTTGTTATTTGGATCCCTCACAAAAGAACAGAGCATCCTAAGACACTGTTCAAAAGGTAACTATGAGCTTAATTTATCTTTGCATAAAAAAATTCCAATCATTTGTAATTGCATTATTACCATGTGCATCAAAGTTTATAAAACACATAGGAGTAATTACATAATGCATGTTTCTCGTCTTACTTGGGCCCTTTGGCACCTTCTATCTGGATGGCACTTTACATCTGGACATGTGGGGTATAGATTTGGGGCACTTTATATTTTTTTCCAAAAAAAACATTATGTGAAACAGTTACATTATTTCTGCTAATCATAAATAGGGTCCTCTCCAAAAGAATAAAGCTACTTCAAATAAACAAAGAAACAAGTAACCCTGAAATACCTACCTTTTCAAGTGCTCCCATGCATATGTACATTGTGTCTTCATCTTCATATTGTAAATATTGCTCAATTGCATCTAGTGCTCTTTTTCTCACTAGAGAAATGGGCCAAGTGGTAAATAGAGGTTCACCTATTTTGTATAGGAATTCACACAAGTTTTCTTGAAATCTTGAGCGTGGTACAAATCTGTCTTCCTACATTCAGATTCCATGGAATTTTTAGTTAAAAAAAAAAAAACATAACTAACAAGGAAAGTATAGCCAGAGTACATAAAAATAAATAAATAAAAAAGTAAACGGAGAATATTACCTTAGCAAGCAGTTTGCGTGCTTGGTTCCAGTCTATGCTGTGGTAGGGTAGAATGTGCAACTCTTCTCTCAAGGATAGCACTGTCTTTGTGATGGGACCAACAAATCGCTTTCCATATAAATATAGAAATGCTACCAGAATCATTCTTATACGGCAGAAGTATTTCCCTGTATTACAAAGTGGCAGTTAAAATAAGTTATTTCTGCACTATTAGATACCATGATATGCTCGTATAATACCTGGATGGATGGGCAAAAAGGATGGAAGAAGAAAAAGCTCTGGCGGCATGGGTATCACGCCCGACCATTCATATGCCCCAACCACCTGTTAAATAAAGAAGATTCTGGATCAAATTCCTATGATGACATCTTATTTGTTTTCCAATTTGTTACTCCTAATTTTCCTCTTTTCCTTTCTTTCCTTATTTTTCTTCATGCCTTTTTGACGCAGTGCGTACCGAGGTAGTATCCGATTCAGATTCGGATACGGACGATAGCCACACCAAATCCAAGCCGATCAAGAATTTATATGTGCAACTTGAGATTTGAACCAACCCTTTGACTGCATGTATGGGGCGTATTTTCAAGAAGACTTTGAACAAGTATTAACTTGGACTGAGTGGGTTTTTATTAGTAGTTAAGAGTTTTGTTGATTTACTAAATTAGTATTTAATTATTTACTTTTCCTAGGTTAGCATTAAATTTCAAATTTTCTATAAATATGTAAGACAATTAATTCCTACAGAAGGTAGCATTATTTGAATAGAAAAGTTGTTTGATTGTTTGTGTTCTTTTTGACTCTTTACTGTTCTCTATTACCATAAAACCAAGTACTTGAGCTTATCGGGCAAGACAGTATTGGAACCGCCTTGCGTCAATTGGTATCAGAGCGAGGTCCGACAACTACCTTCACGCTTGCTTGAAGTTGTATCTTCATCAACAGCCAAATTCAACCACCACCTGCATCGACAAACCTCACGCTGTTTTCACCTATTAAAAGAATCACCAATCTCATGGCCGATCCTAACCTACTCGCTGTTCTCGATTTTTTGCAACAATACCATGCCGAAACCATGCAACTCAACACTAATCTTGTGGAACGCCTAGCCCCCATCAACAATCAAAACAATCCACAAAATCCAGATAATAACAATGATGAAACTCCACCTTTCTGTGAACGTCCACAAAACCGAGAACCAAAGTGGGATGTTGGCCAAATTCCAAATTACTTCGGGAAGTCTAAATCCCGGAGAGTATCTTGACTGGACGAACAAAGTTGAAGAATTTTTCGAGCTCAAAGAAATCTCCCCGGACAAACAAGTGTCTTTGGTGACAATACGGTTCCGAGATAGGGTAGCAGCATGGTGGCAATCATTCAAGTATCGTTGCTATCTCGACATCCTTCCCCCTCTCAACGATTGGCTCGACTTGAAGAGTGACATGAACCGTGAGTTTCTCCCTCTTAACTACCGACAAACACTTTTCCAGTTGAGAAATGAAAGAAACCCCTCTGTATCTCCATAACTCTCTCTCTCTCTCTCTCTCTCTCTTCGGAAGAAAAAAAATGCTTTCACCCGACCTTTATTGTACCCGTTGAGACCCCTAGATGCAATCACATACAATACTGCCTTACTGGAGCGATCTATAAGATTGCTAGGTCAAGGTTTGAGAATTGTTCTATCCAGGCAGTTGCTTCATTTTTTTTTAATATCCTTCAATTTCTTATTTAAAACAGGCACGTACATATACAGAATTTTTTTTATTGAAAATCCATGTGTCAGCTAACAAAAGTAATCAATTCAATTTAGTATATTAAAGATAAATTTTGTTTATTTTTCTGGCAGCTAGTGAAAACATAATTACCGAGAGAATAAGTTTTCCCCATGATGCTATCGTTGTGACTCCACCACGATCATGGATCCATTTTCTTGCCTCATGCATGGCCTGCTCATCAGCGTCTTCTCCGAGGAGCCTTAAACCAGTGTAGTTTAGAGCAGTACAGATCATGCAACTGGGCATCTCTGCATGTAGACCCCAACCACCGTCTTCGTGCTGTTATTTAATCAGAGAAAAGCGAAAGCATATAAAGCCTTAATTGATGTGTTTTGCTCATAAAAAAAAGATCTTGGTCCAGTGAACGAGTTGTGAATAGATGGAGTGATGGATAATTAGCTATTAGATTTAAATTTGGTAGTAGTCTTACTTGAAGGTTATACATGTAACGACACAACTCCTTCCGGTGCTCAGAAGATAATACATGAAAAGATTCAGTGACGTAAAGAACAATGACCTGCATTGATTAACAAAATTAATGTGTCACATCGCATAACTTTAAACAAAGAGCAATACAGAAGTAGGTTAAAAAGAAATAAAAATTAAAAATAGATATACCAAAAGCGGGGTGAGAAATAAAGGTCCAGGAAAATCTCCAGGCCAATGTCCATCCTTTGCCTGAATTGCTGAAAAATAATCAAGCGCTTTCTGCAGAGCTGCTGAAGCCGACTTCTCAGAATTCTCCTCAGTTTTGCTTGGTTTTTTGAAATAATCGAAGTTGTTCTCTTTGGCTAGCTGCAGTTTAAGCAAACCAGGAACTTATAAAGAGATTGCAACTTTGCAAGGACGTATATATATGTGGTGATATTATGTTTTTTAACTTGAATGTGGATAAGAAATTACAATCAGGGGCCTAACACTGAAGGCATATATATTTAACTGAAGATAATTGAGATACTGAGCTTTAATTATTAGTCTAAAAAATCATTTGTAAAGCGCAATGCTTAGACAATAGTTGAATATTAAAATTGGGAGGAGAACAAAATGGGCACTGAATGATAAATTTTTGTCAAGAATAATCAATAAGGTAATTTCAAATGATTCAGGCATAAAAAAAATGATGATAACCGGAACCTACGGAGCACGGAATATTTAGTACTCATGGTGCTAAATAAAGATCAACTTTCATATTAAACAGACTATTTTACATAGAGCAAAATCGAACCCTTCTATACCAGCCGAATTACCATCTAATTAACTTAAAATCAACAGATTAGACGAAAATAAATAACAATTGTCATCAAATTGCAAGTTCCACCACAGTTCACATATACAATATACAAGTTATTTTACTCTAAAAACAGATATACCTTATGAATGACAATTCCTGATCATTGTTGTGGCACAGATAAATTTCCTCTTCCATCATATTGAACATTCTTGTTTATTTTATAACATCTACAACTTACTGTAACAATATAACTAAAGATAAATTTAACCTGCATCCTTGCAAGTAGATCTGAGCTTTGCTTCCTATGGTGCCTGTTTAAGGAAAATTCTTTTCGAGCCCTTTCTACCGCTGCTCGATCTTCACTCGATCCAAGACTTTCATCGAATTCCCATGTTTGTCTTCCAATATGTCCGTAGACAGTTTTCACCAGGGGTCCACCTTCTGCAATTTTAAGCTTCCACATCGTGTATCCGTTCTGCACAAAAGGATTATATATGTTTGTCAGCACAAAACATGCAGGAATGCAGATCCTATCTTATAGTGTATGTACCGTAGGGGTAATTATTGTCATATCCATCAAAACTTCTAAAAATCTAATTTTTCCATCAAAATTTGGTATTGTTGTTTTTTCCACTAAATAACAAGAATCATTTCTTATTTCCCATTTCTTCAATTTAATTTTAAACATTGACTTCAGCTTGTGATTCATCTTTTACTTAAAGATGAAGGGACTAATTTACCATTCTCTTGAAATGAACAAAATCTTGTTGTCCAACTACAATTAATATTAATTCTTTTCCATCCTAATAGATCCAATGATGAATGCTAATATGTAAGTTTAACTATATAATTTGTCTTGACGGAAAAAGTTGAATTTGTATTGGTAGAAGTGACAAACTAATAATATTGACTTTTTTATTATGTTTTATTTTGCAAAGCATCTACATTTCTTGCTAAGTTTCATTTAGCGGGAAAATAACCAATTTTCAAATTTTGATGAATAAATTAAATAATTAGAATTTTTTTTATGAGTATGACAATAATTATTTCATGTAATTAAGAAAATTATACTCTGGAGCTAGCATTTTTCACTCTATATATCCATCTCTGCTGCAACATTTTAAGTGTGCCACAATCAAAGAATATACAATAAAGAGGAAGCCAAGAAATATCCGCTTATACGACGTACATAGGAAATATTCTGCTCAGGATGGATTTACATTCATTCATTGGTAAGATGTTTAGCTATTTTTATGATCGTTACTGACATTTTAATTATTTATATTTGAAATTTTATATTGAATTTTATTTATTTTTAATGTTTTTATATAGTTCAGTTTCGTTTGTTGAATGTCAAATGTTTACTTGAAGCCTAGTGATTAGAACTTCACTTTGTAATTGTGAAGACTTGAGTTCAAATCTTAAGCACCACATATTGTGCATTTTAGATTTCACACTACTACAAAAGCGCTAATCATATACGGCATATCATATATACACATACAACAAATTTCCAACAAAACAGTGTGAAAAGGGAGGAGGTGCTTGCGCAAAAATGCGCTCAACCATACACACACGATCAACAAGAATAGCACCCGTGTACAAAAGGCACCTAGATTTGTACATGGGTTCTATATTAAGAAACCGTACGTGTATGATTTTACCACTTCATACACAGTTAAAAGGCAAGCCACCAGTATGATTCTGCTCAATTTTCAAACACAGATTTTTGTTTAGAAATAGTGTAAGATTAATTCGCACTCTCTTAACCACCTCTTGTCAAAATTTCTTTCTTGAAGGGAGACCCTCTCAAGATGCGCACCTTCCCCTTCAACCCAATTTAAGTCATGCCCCCTTACCCTTGTCTCTTATCATTCTTCATTTTTCTCTCTTATCCCTCTCATGGTTCTAGGAAAATTTAGCTCAACATGAGTTTTGGGTGCCACCTTGATAATTTGGTAGTCGACATTCAAGGATGGCACCCGAAACTCATGATGAGCTTAATCTCACGGTATAAGAAAAAAATAACATGAATTTCATCATATCATGAATTGATTGGTTTGGAAGAAGAGAAGCACATTAATTCCGCAAGAGCAATCAAATGTTGAGCTCTGCCCGTCCTCTTAGTTGGCCACGGAGGCAGATTAATTCCTTTGCCAAAGGGGTTAATGCTCAACTCATGCCGAGTAAGAAAGACAGGTTGAGACTCTACAGTTAGTTACTCAAATTTGCAAATTGATGTGATATTCTTCCACGCCAATTTGATCATCTCTATTTTTTTAAGGGATATGTTTGTTGGTTGTTAAATATGTATGTATGTTGTTTGATTAATTAATTATGTTACATTTAAATATGTATGTATAAATTTGTATATGTATATACGCCCTCCTGATCTATAAATGTGTTTAAATTTGTTTAAATTTGTATATATGTATGTACAAATTTGTTTATTATGCCATGTTTTTAATTCTCACCCTCTCCGTCTAATCATATAATTTTACTCTCATCTCTTTCTTCTCCTCTATCTCCTCCCTTCACTTCTCTCTCTTAGAGTTTCGACGCCGGCTCACTTTTCCTTTTTATTTCTCTTTTCATTGCCCCTATCTGTTCTTTGAAAACTCATTCAATCTCTCCATTTTTCTCTCTCGCTCTCGAATTCAATCTAGAGTTTCACTCACCACTTTCTTTCACACACTGTACTCTAATCAGTTACGCAATGGAGAGGGCTAATATCTCAGACAGAAAAAAGTGCGACTCCATAAGCAGTTTGCCCGACCAGATATTTCTCATAATCTTAGGGCTACATGTGAGTAAGTAGGCGGTGACAATGTGCATGCTGTTAAAGAGGTGGGAGCACATGTGTACCTCTTTACCCTTTCTCAACATCAATTTGAGTGATTCTGAAATAAACGTTTCATTGGACTAAACGAGTTGACTTAATTAATGAACATAGTTGGTAGAACATTATAATTAAAATATTGTAATAATAATAATAATAATAAGAATAATATATTATTATTATTATTATTATAACAAAGATTACTATAAACATAATAATTGTTTCGATAACACTTCTCCAAAAAATTAGAAACCTTTGTTACCCACAAGGTGTTGTCAATTTTCTTCGACAATAATAATGTAAGAAAACTGTTAATGTCTACCATTAAATTTTTTGTTAGCATCCATTTTCAACAGTGGACAAGACGTTTTAATTTCCACATGATTAAGGTTTCCGTAGCATAATAACAACAGTGGTTGCGTTCAAGAGTCCTTAAAACATCCAGCAGCTCAATAACACTATTCAATAGTTTTATTCTCTTTTGTACATTTTTCCAAATTTTGTGAAAATTAATAATAGTGAGATTAAAAGTCCTGTTTCACCTACGGGTGTCAATGGCACCCTTTTATCCATTTATCCGACCCCTACCGTATCCGATAAGATGGGTACAGGTAAGATTTTTTTCTTTTCATAAACTTATCTGGTACGGGTAAAGATTTTTTTTGTTATCTAAGCAGATCAGGGTACGGGTAAAGCCTATTTTGTACCCATTACCCAATCGGGTAATAACAAAAAAACTATATGCATTATATATATTAATAAACATTAAAATGAGCACTTTAATTGGTTTACTTGCGCTTAGCATGATCAGATTTTTTTTTCAATAAAATACTATATATGTGTGAAATGAATGTATATGTTTTAACATTTTATTTAATAAATAATAGAAATAACTATTATATTAGTATTACCTGTTATTTACCCTCTACCATTTCGTTAGCTGACAACCATAATGGGTAAGGATAGAGTACGGTTAAGATAATTTGTAGTGGGTAAGCGTAGGGTACGGGTAAGGATAATTTGTAACGGGTATGGATATGAAAATACTTCCACCCGACCCTTACCGTACCCGTTGACACCTCTAGTTTCACTACTTCACATAGATCCAAATTTCTCGACGATAATTATTTATGTGTCTTGTAATTCATAAGGTTTTTATTATTATAAATTATTGTTACAAATTATGATAGTTTTTCACTTTGATTTTACTCGCCTATAAAATATAATATTCAATAGTTTTAACTTTAATATTGATATTTTTCTTTTTCTATTTAATAAATTGGATATTTTCTTTAATAAAATGTTTAGAAAAGAAGAATTGGTCGACCATTTATACACTAAAGAAAAAATAATTTTGATTAAACTAGTCAATTAACTAAATTTAAATTTTATTGTAATTAAATCATCTATCGGATTTTATTTGCATCTGTACCGGTTGTTTAACAAAATGAAAAAGGATGTACACTTTATTTGAATTTATTTTATCATGTACAAAATAAATTAAAATATAATGTTTGTTGAAGATGTTATCAGACTGATCTAAATACAGATTCCAACATAAACTTATCTAATAAACCGACACGAAGCCAAAATCAGATGTAACATGTAAACATCAATTAGATTTAAATGAGGAAAAGGAGCCAAAAAAAAAAACTGTAGAGTATTCTGCAATTTAATCTAATAGAGCAACAAGAGAAGAAAAATCATAGGAAGCCACGAAGTGGGGAGCAAAATGTTCATGTATAAGAAATTACAATACCTACGCACGCGACCTTTTTAATCTTTTCAAAATAATTTAGAGATGAGAACTTACATCTATAACTCTTGTGCGCTATATTGTGCTGGATGAGAAGCGGAGAACGTACGAAAGAGGTGCAGGTAGGAGAGGTTGAGAGGATATTTCAAGGCAGAGGTGATGTGTATATTGATTTTAATTACTTTAATTAAATTAGTTCACCAGATATTTAGATTATCGCGCACAACCAACTGGTGTACTAATGCATTTGTTTATTTATTCATTAGTTCAATTTAAATACAGTTCTCGAGGTGTACTAATGCATTTGTTTATGTACAAAAATATAATTAAAAAGAAAGATGAACACCACACTCCCACCAACCCTCCCTGTTCTTTTTTATTTCTATTAATCGTAATTCTTACACCACACTCCCACCAACCCTCCCTGTTCTTTTTTATTTCTATTAATCGTAATTCTTACACCACACTCCCACCAACCCTCCTCTATATTCCTATTTTATGGATAGGTCCCTAAACTAGATACAAATACCAACATTATGTATACTTGAAAAATCATGGAATGTTTGAGAAAAAGTAGTCTTTTCATGTTCACAGATCAATGCACTCTTATTTCCTAACATAAAGTATGAACCGAAAGAAAAAAGACTGAACAGGGGCTCTATGTTTGCCTTTGCATATTAACTAAACAGCAACATCTTCATCTCATATGATGGTTTTAAATTAACACTCCATCTGATGCCCGCCAAATGCTCCACTCTCCCGCCAAATTTTATTCACCTGGCACTCGCCCCTCCATGAGATTTTACCATATTACAACTGAGGGTTCACACAAACTATTTTCTTGTTTTGTGACAACCAAAAACAACTGTATATGTCATGGTGGTTAGAGCAAGTATTAGAGGAATTTACCAGAATCAGGAAATTGTACATGTTGACCAGTCAAACATTGTAAATGATTAATTAGAAACTTAACAGAGTTGTAAAGGATTAATTTTGTACTCCTACAGTGGGTGAGGTTGTTTTTTTTTTTTTTTTTGTTATTATTTTCTTTATAAGATATCCTGAGACAAGGGAGCCATTAGAACATCTCGAGGATGCGCTGAGGAGATAATTTGTGTCGGTAAATAGCTGTCAGGATGAGAGCTACTTGTACCTGCTTGCCATGGGATGAAATACGGCATTAGCAGACATCGGACAGAGCGAAAGTATCAAAGAGAAAGTATCAGAGAGAAATAATGGAAAGGAAAGGGTATACTGGTCTTAAGTGAATATTAGAGTCTCAAATATTGTATAATTAGTCTTAGATATATTTACTATATTGTAGAGTTATAATGGGCGTACATATGTGACTTTTTACAATTTTGGAGGGTAAATATGATATTACGAACTTTTGAGAGGAAAATACATAATATTGAAGTTTTTGAGGGGATACATGAAATTCCCCCTTATTTTATTTGCAAATTCCCCACATCATGCATGTTGTAAGGAACGAAATGTTATTTTCTTGTTGGATAACAAAAATTTTGTAATTTCTTTTTTTATGGTTAGTGGATGAGATCAGTCAGAAATGTATTAATAAGAAAAAGTTATGTACACGGTTTAAACCTTACAGTAACCAAGTTGTCACTGTAAAAAAGCCCCCATAATGTCTAACCCCCACCAACCACCCCACCCCCCCACCCCTAGCCTAGGAGTGCTGCTGCATTAAGATATGCACAGTTTTGTAATTACCTCTGTAGTCTTGGTTGAAATTCCAAATTACAAATCCATACAGAATGCTCTCGGTTTTAGAAATCTAAATTTTAGAATTGGAACATCAAGAGCTGGAATTTCAATAAAAATTAATTATGATTGATTATATAGGGATATTTTTGATATTGTGTTATTGTGTCCATCTGTTTATCACATCTTAGTTAAACATAATGAACACGACTTCAGTGTTTTGGTATAGTTATTACATTTAAGAGGAAAACTCAAATGACAAGAACACATCGGTATATTGCAGTAGACTTCTACAGAAGGTGAAATACATACAACTGAGGAAAATTCTTAATTTCCTTAGATACAAACAAACAACAATTCTGTCACAAAATAATACAGTTTCAATTCAGTAGAAAGAGTTTCTGACCATAATTAAGGCATTGCACATATTACAAACTTTTGAGGGGAAATACGTAATATTGAAGTTTTTGACGGGATACATGAAATTCCCCCATAAAATAAAGTTGAAATTATTTTACTATGAAAACAATATACATATAGGAATTTACGCGGTGTTGGAGACCACAGCTCTTTTATTATATTCTGCAAGAGCCCAAATTGGAAAGATGTTTCGATACGCCATATAATTTACGAACCCAAACTTGAAGAAGCTCCCCAGCATTTCCTAATAGTACAAAATATACTTGTATTATTCCCAAACATCCAGTTAGAAAAGTATAATTGCAGATAGGATCTATATACTACCAGGTTGCTAGTCTTTAGTGGGCTAGCTGCTGTATTGGTTTTAATGTCAATAATCTTCATTCAAAACATGCAAGTTATAAAACGGCAACCTTTGATTGAGTGAAATTTTATGGCTTGACCCTCACCTTTTTCTTTGAAAAAATTTATAACTGTTGGTTAGTTTGTGGTACCATTAAGTTCATGTACCTGTTGGGGGAAGTCTCCATTGTCTAATTGTATGCCAATTAGTAGGATGGCTGCACGATGCACTGGAGTTGGATCTCTTTCAACCTGAAAGTTGGTAGTATATGTTTATATGTTGGTAGTATAGTATATGTTGGATGGTGTTTTGCATATATTTGGTGCATATTTAAAAGGGAAGCAAGAGTTATGAGACTTGGATAAGCATAAGTTTAGGTTTAGACTTGGCTGGTATGATGTGTGACCAGTGCCAGAATATAATATTTATTCCATGAAAAATCACACTTGAAAGAAAATATGGAAATTGGAAAACAGGCATTCATTTTCTTAAAACCCTGAAAAACCTCAGAATACAATGTAATCCCTTTAAACTTAAAAGTAGCATGGTTCCACCTAAAAACCATCCAACTTTTTCATTGGTGACCTTGAAAGCATAGCTTAGCAACCCACTACACTTGTGGAAGAGAATCTTTTTTTTTTTTTTTCTTACTTCAGATCTCGACTTTTTTAGGGTAAAATAGCCCTCTCAGCCTATGGATGATAGTTTGCTAATTCGGTAAGGGCATCCATATTTAAAAGGTACTCATCAAAATTTAATACATAATTAAGCAACACGGTAAAACCTGGCCAGCTTTCAGAAGTGCAAGCATTGCCCATGTTGTGTTCACCAAATGTGATTTATTTCCGACTAGATTTGTATTCCTGTAAAATATATATGATTATTTTGCTTGAGAAATACAAATGTTTAAACGGAAGCAAATTTTTGGGAACAATTTCACTTATTTATGGGTTGAAACTAAATTACCTAATTAACTATATAATTTTATGGAGGTAAAAACAATCTCAAACAAAATAGATAATGTGTCTGTTCTGACCGGTACAGTTCTGAAATCTAGCATAGCAATATTTACAGTTACAAATCAACTTTTCAAGGTTTTTATGTTGAAATACAAAATATTTGAAATCCAAAAAAATTATACATATATATTTGAAATAATAGAGAGCACAGGTTACTTCAAAATTGGACTTCTGTATGGTAATGTGTTCAAAATTATACATCTGTACATATGTGTTCTTCAAAATTGGACTTCAAAATTGAAATAATAGAAAGCACAGGTGGTATCTGGTAAGCAAGTCTACACGATACCCAGGACAAATTAACTTGATAGATTTTACTTAAACAATGTATTTTCCAAAAACTTTACCTGTTTTGTGCTAGAAAGATAACTCTCACCCCAGCCTCCATCATGCAGTTGTTTTGAAAGGAGAAATGCACAAGCCTTGCGAATGGCCTCACAAGTTTCGTAGCTTTTCCCAATTGCCAATAGAGCTTCTATGCCAAACCATGTTCCATAAGTGTAGCACACTGCCCATGATCCATACCTACATATGCATAAAATAATTGTCCCGTGTATACCAGCTAGTAATACCACTTATTTCCTTTTTTTTTTTACATATAGATGTCAGTTGATTACTTTTGGTAAGGTCATTTATTTATGTGGTTGCTTTCGCATTTTATACTGTCTGCTATGGTAAACCTTAAACTAAGATGGTAAAAACCACTCGCTGGCGACTTCCAAGAATAAAAAAAGCATAAAACATGAAGTTATAAAAAAAAGGAAATTCCACGACAATAAAGAAAGTAAGTTAGAAAGACAGAAAAGTAAACAAGTTTGATGCAACAGAAGAATCCTTACCATGAACCATCATCATTTTGTTTTTTCTGGACGAAATCTGTTGCCTTTTTTATGCAGTTTTCTATTTCATCTCTGCGGTGTAATGGATATTTCTCTTTAAAAAGCACCAATCCCTGGATAGCTGACGACGTGCATTCCACATACCTGAAATTAATTGAGTTTCATTCTTCTTTTTCTTAGCTCCAAACATTGTATTTGAACCCTTTTAGGAAAAATTTGCAATCCTTACGAATGTTCCACCATCACGTCCTTGAACATGTCTGTCATGTTTAACATCTACCATTAAATTCAAAGGAAATGAGTTAATAAGTCTAACATACTATATCAGGAAGCGAGTTTAATTTAAATAAATGGTAGAAATATATAAATGTCACAATTCGTGCTTGAGATAACAAAATATCAAATCCCTTGCATTTCTAATTGTGATGGATGGTAGTAATTGTTGCTTTTGTTCATCAATTAATTTGCAATCTACTTCCCCAGGTTTGCTAAGCAAGAAAAAGAAACGAGACTATGTAATTGTTAATGCACATAATACCTCAACCCATGGAGATGCTCGTTGTAATTCCCATGTTGAGAAACCACCATCAGCATTCTGCTTAAATATTTTCTGGTTTATGAGTCAAGAAAATAATGCGACTCCAAAATGTATCTTTTGAATATCAGTAAAGGAAAAGAAAATGGAACAGCAGCAGAGAAAAAGAACCTGCAAAGACATAATTATATTGACTGCTTCACACATGCTTTCTCTTGTTGCATGGTCACCAACAAGGTCTGGTGAAATTCTTGACAGCAGTAGCAATGCCTATAGAATAACAAAATCAACATAATAACTGTTTTGAAGTTCCCTATGCAAACTCTCATAGCCTAACAGAATTTTCATTTTATCAATGTAACCTTGAGAGCCTCTGCTGTACAGTCTGAAACAATCCATCCTTCATCTGCGGTTGCAAATCCCCAACCACCTTCAGAAATATGACGATAATAACGGACAAAGTCACCTGTGGGGTTATCCAATAACTGAAAACAAAGAATATCATCATAGACTAAGTTTGAATTATTTTCAAAATTCTCATTAGATATCTTAGTAACTCCCTCAAAGTGAAATACATGATTATCGGCATAACAATTTGTTTCTCTAAGCACTTTTTTATTGAATTTCTTAGTTAGTGGCGGAGCTAAGTGAGCTGCCGTTGGGGTCAATTAACCCCACTGGATAACTAAAAAGAACCTAAAATTTGTATGAAATTGGTAGCTTTATGTAATGAAAATTTGTAAATCTTCTTTTATTTGTCACCGCACATTGGAAATTTTGGCTCCACCACTATTCTTAGTGCAATAACTGGTGGATATATATCGGACATTGTTGAATTGTTTAACTGAGAATGAAAGATACTTTTAGAAATCAATGACATAAAGTTCAATTTGTTTGTGATCAATTTACCTGTGAGGCTTTTATGAAATCATGAGCTTTTCTTAGTGTATTCCATTTCTCTTTAGCAAGGTCACATGCCAATATTGCTTGAACTGCTAAAACAGCATCCCATAACTGAGTTGAAGACGCCTAATTATAATACTGGAAAAGGACGAGAGTTAAATCTTGAACAACTGTATAAAATATACTAAATAATGTATCTGTTGTTATTATGATAGCATGTCGTTGTTAACCCCTTAAAGGTCAGATGTCTTAACATTTGGCTACTCTAGAAACATAATGCTCTTTTGGTTTAACTTTTCAAGAATAAATGGAAGTGAATCCTAAAACTGCAGTTAGTCTGATGGTTAATGTAATTTGAAATATTATTATTTGTATTAATTGCTGGATTAAGTTCAGAACTACACAAATTTTTGTAAATTTAATTAACAAATTTGATGGTATTTGTTTTATCTTTTGTATGACTGAATGTTTAGCAAATTTGATGGTACTAGATGGAATTGGTATGTATATGATACAGGTGCTTCTCTAGTATTGGGCTATTTCTAGTATTGGACTTTAGAAGGGATCAATTCTTTCAGAGGTAGAGAATGGACCAAGGTTTTCTCAGAGTCCTCACTTCTTACAGATTTGACTTCTTCTGTTTTATATATAGTTGGACTTCCATCCTTTTTTAACTCACCATTTCATTATGAAACCAAAGGTCAGTTTTTCAAGGTGGTATCAAACATCTAGTACCATTTATAAAAATAAACTAGCCTTACCATATACTACTTCTAATGAGACCTACATAGAGCTACAACAGTTCTTACAGTTCCATCAGATTGTACCTATCTAAAGATTTTTAAGCTAGTACATCAGATAACCAATTCTGTGGTGTTATTTTTTCTTTCGGCTGCAGACAAGGGAAGTAAGTACCTTTTCTTTCTCATTTCTTCCTTAGTTTATTTTTGCTTTTTCTATTGTACTTTCAGCTATACAAATTAGAATTTTCGTAGTTTGAAGGATATTTTTGACTGCCCTAGAAATGGTAAAACACCATAACTTGAAAAGTTTACCCTCCATTTCATGCCATCTTCACCAATCCATAGTTTATCTGGTATTCTTGCAAGATGGTCCTCGAGCCTGTTGTTATTTGGATCCCTCACAAAAGAACAGAGCATCCTAAGACACTGTTCAAAAGGTAACTATGAGCTTAATTTATCTTTGCATAAAAAAATTCCAATCATTTGTAATTGCATTATTACCATGTACATCAAAGTTTATAAAACACATAGGAGTAATTACATAATGCATGTTTCTCGTCTTACTTGGGCCCTTTGGCACCTTCTATCTGGATGGCACTTTATATCTGGACATGTGGGGTATTGATTTGGGGCACTTTAATTTTTTTCCAAAAAAAACATTATGTGAAACAGTTACATTATTTCTTCTAACCATAAATAGGGTCCTCTCCAAAAGAATAAAGCTGCTTCAAATAAACAAAGAAACAAGCAACCCTGAAAGACCTACCTTTTCAAATGCTCCCATGCATATGTACATTGTCTTCATCTTCATATTGTAAATATTGCTCAATTGCATCTAGTGCTCTTTTTCTCACTAGAGAAATGGGCCAAGTGGTAAATAGAGGTTCACGTATTTTGTATAGGAATTCACACAAGTTTTCTTGAAATCTTGAGCGTGGTACGAATCTGTCTTCCTACATTCAGATTCCATGGAATTTTTAGTAAAAAAACATAACTAACAAGGAAAGTATATCCAGAGTACATAAAAATAAATAAATAAAAAAAGCAAAAGGAGAATATTACCTTAGCAAGCAGTTTGCGTGCTTGGTTCCAATCTATGCTGTGGTAGGGTTGAATGTGCAACTCTTCTCTCAAGGATAGCACTGTCTTTGTGATGGGACCAACAAATCGCTTTCCATATAAATATAGAAATGCTACCAGAACCAATCTTATACGGCAGAAGTATTTCCCTGTATTACAAAGTGGCAGTTAAATAAGTTATTTCTGCACTACTAGATACCATGATATGCTCGTATAATACCTGGATGGATGGGCAAAAAGGATGGAAGAAGAAAAAGCTCTGGCGGCATGGGTATCACACCGGACCATTCATATGCCCCAACCACCTGTTAGAAATTCACATTAGAGGTCACAACTTTTAAAATTCAAAATGGACTGAACATGGATGTATGTCATACAAGATTAAATGCAAATTGGAGTACATAATAATTTGGCATTCAAGCATACAAGATCATTTGATTGCAAATTTTGATATATTTTGAACCATCATGATTTCGTAAAACAGCAAATTAGATTGTAATGAACAAACTCAAATAATTTAGCAAGGAAACAAACGAGAAAATAATAAAAATAGTAAAATGAATTTCTATTACAGTTCATTGTCTCTCAGCAGTAACCTCTTTTTACCTTTCTGGTTTTTATCAATCCAAGTATTTATAAGCATGAATGGAAGCATGTGTAAAATAACCAATTCATTTTAATTTACACAAAAAAGAAAAATGGTTCTATCAAGCTTTACTGTTTATTTATGCCTTTGCTTCCTCATGATGTGATCTACAGAGTAAGATCATGTACTCTTGTATTTATTAATTTTTCTTTATATAATATATAGCAGTGTATTGTATATGTAAGTGCCTACCTTTAATTCATACTTTCCATTATTTCCGTAAAGAGAAGAATGTGAATCTTGTTAAAATATAGATATATACTGATCAATATTGAAAGATCAAAATGAGTCAATGATGTGTGTGCAACCATGTTAAAATATGTAAATTGGTACCATTACTAAAATAACTGGATGTTTTTGAAATAAATATGTAGGTGTTTCAGGTAAATATTGTTGCACCGACCATCGTAAATGCAATGGCAATACAAAGTGCGTTAGTAATGGAACATATAACAGTTGGTGCTTAACCGGTTGTTCAAAAGGAGGATTTTTATGTTTGAAAAACTGCATAAAAAAACAGCTCTGTTAAATAAAGAAGATTCTGGATCAATTTACTTTGATGTCATCTTATTTGTTTTCCAATTTCTCACTCCTAATTTTCCTCTTTTCCTTTCTTTCCTTATTTTTCTTCATGCCTTTTTGACGCAGTGCGTACTGAGTTAGTATCCGATTCAGATTCGGATACGGACGATGGCCACACCAAATCCAAGCCGATCAAGAATTTATATGTGCAACTTGAGATTTGAACCAACCCTTTGACTGCATGTATTTCCAAGAAGACTTTGAACAAGTATTAACTTGGACTGAGTGGGTTTTTATTAGTAGTTAAGAGTTTTGTTGATTTACTAAATTAGTAACTAATTATTTACTTTTCCTAAGTTAGCATTAAATTTCAAATTTTCTTTAAATATGTAAGACAATTAATTCCTATAGAAGGTAGCATTATTTGAATAGAAAAGTTATTGTTTGATTGTTTGTGTTCTTTGTGACGCTTTACTGTTCTCTAATACCATAAAACCGAGTGCTTGAGCTTATCGGGCAAGACAGTATCGGGACCGCCTTGCGTCAATTGGTATCAGAGCGAGGTCCAACAACCACCTTCGCGCTTGCGTGAAGTTGTATCTTCGACAACTGCCAAATTCGACCACCACCTCCATCGACAAACCTCACGCTATTTTCACCCATTACAAGCATGACCAATCTCATGGCCGATCCTAACCTTCTCGCTGTTCTTGATCGTATGCAACAATACCATGCCGAAACCATGCAACTCATCACTAATCTTGTGGAATGCCTTGCCCCCATCAACAATCAAAACAATCCACACAATCCACATAATAACAATGATGAAACTCCACCTTACTGTGAACGCCCACAAAACCGAGAACCAAAGTGCGATGTTGGCCTACGAGTCGAAATTCCAGATTATTCGGGAAGTCTAAATCCCGAAGAGTATCTTGACTGGACGAACAAAGTTGAAGAAGTTTTCGAGCTCAAAGAAATCTCTCTGGACAAACTAGTGTCGTTGGTGACAATACGGTTCCGAGATAGGGCAGCAGCATGGTGGCAATCATTCAAGTATCATCGCTATCCCGACAGCCTTCCCCCTCTCAACGATTGGCTCGACTTGAAGCGTGAAATGAACCGTGAGTTTCTCCCACTTAACTACCGACAAACTCTTTTCCGGTTGAGAAATGAAAGAAACCCCTCTGTATCTCCGTTACTATCTCTCTCTCTCTCTCTTCGGCAGAAAAAAAATGCTTTCACCCGACCTTTATCGTACCCGTTGAGACCCCTAGATGCAACCACATACAGTACTGCCTTACTGGAGCGATCTATAAGATTGCTAGGTGATCAAGGTTTGAGAATTGTTCTATCCAGGCAGTTGTTTCATTTTTTTTAATATCCTTCAATTTCTTATTTAAAACAGGGACGTACATATACAGAATTTTTTTTATTGAAAATCCAAGTGTCAGCTAACAAAAGTAATCAATTCCATTTAGTATATTAAAGATAAATTTTGTTTATTTTTCTGGCAGCTAGTGAAAAAGTAATTACCGAGAGAAGAAGTTTTCCCCATGATGCTATCGTAGTGACTCCACCATGATCATGGATCCATTTTCTTGCCTCATGCATGGCCTGCTCGTCAGCGTCTTCTCCGAGGAGCCTTAAACCAGTGTAGTTTAGAGCAGTACAGATCATGCAACTGGGCATCTCTGCATGTAGACCCCAACCACCGTCTTCGTGCTGTTATTTAATCACAGAAAAGCGAAAGCATATAAAGCCTTAATTGATGTGTTTTGCTCATAAAAAAAAGATCTTGGTCCAGTGAACGAGATGTGAAATTTTTTATGTATTTGGATGGAGTGATGGATAATTAGCTATTAGATTTAAATTTGGTAGTAGTCTTACTTGAAGGTTATACGTGTAACGACACAACTCCTTCCGGTGCTCAGAAGATAATACATGAAAAGATTCAGTGACGTAAAGAACAATGACCTGCATTAATTAAAAAAATTCATGTGTCACATCGCATGTGTAAAAGGCACAAAGATCCAAAACAAAGAGCATTACTAAAGTAGGTTAAAAAGAAATAAAAATTAAAAATAGATATACCAAAAAAGGGGTGAGAAATAAAGGTCCAGGTAAATCTCCAGGCCAATGTCCATCCTTTGCCTGAATTGCTGAAAAATAATCAAGCGCTTTCTGCAGAGCTGCTGAAGCCGACTTCTCGGAATTCTCCTCAGTTTTGCTTGGTTTTTTGAAATAATCGAAGTTGTTCTCTTTGGCTAGCTGCAGTTTAAGCAAACCAGAAACTTATAAAGAGATTGCAACTTTGCAAGGACGTATATATATATGGTGATATTATGTTTTTTAACTTGATTGTGGATAAGAAATTACAATCAGGGGCCTAACACTGAAGGCATATATATTTAACTGAAGATAATTGAGATACTGAGCTTTAATTATTAGTCTAAAAATCATTTCTAAAGCGCAATGCTTAGACAATAGTTGAATATTAAAATTGGGAGGAGAACAAAATGGGCACTGAATGATAAATTTTTGTCAAGAATAATCAATTAGGTTTCAAATGATTCAGGCATAAAAAAATGATGATAACCGGAACCTACGGAGCATGGAATATTTAGTACTCGTGGTGCTAAATTAAAATCGAACCCTTCTATACCAGCCGAGTTACCATCTAATTAACTTAAAATCAACAGATTAGACGAAAATAAATAACAATTGTCATCAAATTGCAAGTTCTATCACAGTTCACATATACAATATATAAGTTATTTTACTCTAAAACAGATATATATACCTTATGAATGACAATTCCTGATCATTGTTGTGGCACAGATAAATTTCCTCTTCAATCATATTGAACATTCTTGTTTATTTTATAACATCTACAACTTACTGTAACAATATAACTAAACATAAATTTGACCTGCATCCATGCAAGCAGATCTGAGCTTTGCTTTCTATGGTGCCTATTTAGGGAAAATTCTTTTCGAGCCCTTTCTACCACTGCTCGATCTTCACTCGATCCAAGACTTTCATCGAACTCCCATGTTTCTCTTCCAATATGTCCGTTGACAGTTTTCACCAGGGGTCCACCCTCTGCAATTTTAAGCTTCCACATCGTGTATCCGTTCTGCACAAAAGGATTATGTTTGTCAGCACAAAACATGCAGGAATGCAGATCCTATCTTATAGTGTATGTACCGTAGGGGTAATTATTGTCATATCCACTTCTAGTAATCTAACTTTTCCATCAAAATATGGAATTTTTTTTTTCCACTAAAAAACAACAATCATTTCTTATTTCCCATTTCTTCAATTTAAGTTTAAACCTTGACTTGAGCTTATGATTAATCTTTTACTTAAAGATGAAGGGACTAATTTACCATTCTCTTGAAATGAGCAAAACCTTATTGTGCAACTACAATTAATATTAATTCTTTTCCATCCTAATAGATCCAATGATGAATGCTAATATGTAAGTTTAACTATATAATTTGTCTTGATGGAAAAAGTTGAATTTGTATTGCTAGAAGTGACACACTAATAATAATTGACTTTTTTATTAAGTTTTATTTTGCAAAGCATCTACGTTTCTTGCTAAGTTTCATTTAGTGGAAAGCTAACCAATTTTTAAATTTTGATGAATAAATTAAATAATTAATTTTTTTATGAGTGTGACAATAATTATTTCATGTAATTAAGAAAATTATACTATGGAGCTAGTATTTTTCACTCTATATACCCATCGCTGCTCCAACAATTTAAGTATGCCCCAATCAAAGAATATATAATATAGTGGAAGCCACCAAATATCCGCTTATACGGCGTACGTAGGAATAATGGTGCAGGAAATATTCTGCTCAGGACTGGATTTGCATTCAGTCCTTGATAAGGTGTTTAGCTATTTTTTTGATCGTTATTGAAATTTTAATTATTTATATCTGAAATTTTATATTGAATTTTATTTATTTTTAATGTTTTTATATAATTCAGTTTCCTTTATGGAATGTCAAATGTTTACTTGAAGCCTAGTGATTAAAATTTCACTTTGTAATTGTGAAGACTTGAGTTCAAATCTTAAGCACCACATATTGTGCATTTTAGATTTCACACTACTACAAAAATGCTAATCATATATGGCATATCATATATACACATATACGACAAATTTCCAACAAAACAGTGTGAAAAGGGAGGAGGTGCGCACGCAAAAATGCGCTCAACCATACACACACGAATAACAAGAATAGCACCCCTGTACGAAAGGCACCTAGATTTGTACATGAGTTCTATATTAAGAAGCCATACGTGTATGATTTTACCACTTCATACACAAAACGCAAGCAACCAGTATAATTCTGCTCAATTTTCAAACACAGTTTTTTGTTTAGAAACAGTGTACGATTAATTCGCACTCCCTTAACCACCTATGGTCAAAATTTCTTTCTTGAAGGGACACCCTCTCAAGATGTGCACCTTCCCCTTCAACCCAATTTAAGTCATGCCCCCTTCCCCTTGTCTTTTCATTTTCTCTCTTATCATTCTTCATTTTTCTCTCTTATCCCTCTCATGGTTCTAGGGGAATTTAGCTCATCATGAGTTTCAGGTGCCACCTTGATAATTTGGTAGTCGAGATTCAACGATGACACCCGATACTCATGATGAGCTTAATCTCACGGTAGAAGAAGAAAATGACATGAATTTCATCATATCATGAATTGATCAATGTGGAAGATGCGAAGCACATTAATTCCGCAAGAGCAATCAAATGTTGAGCTCTGCCTTTGAGGCAGATTAACTCCTTTGCCAAAGGGGTTAATCCGCAACTCATGCCGAGTAAGAAAGACGGGTTGAGACTCTACAGTTAGTTACTCAAATTTGCGAATTGATGTGATCTTCTTCCACGCCAATTTGATCATCTCTATTTTTTTAAGGGATATGTTTGTTGTTTGTTAAATATGTATTTATGTTGTTTGATTAATTAATTATGTTACATTTAAATATGTATGTATAAATTTGTATATGTATATACGCCCTCCTGATCTACAAATTTGTTTAAATTTGTATGTATGTATTTATTTTTTAATAAAATGTTTAGCAAAGAAGAATTGGTCGTCCATTTATACACTAAAGAAAAATAATTTTGATTAAACTAGTTAATTAACTACATTTAAATTTTATTGTAATTAAATCATCTATCGGATTTTATTTGCATCTGTACCGGTTGTTTAACAAAATGAAAAAGGATGTACACTTTATTTGAATTTATTTTATCATGTACAAAATAAATTCAAATATAAGATGTTCATGTATAAGAAATTACAATACCTATGCACGCGACCTTTAATTAATCTTTTCAAAATAATTTAGAGATGAGAACTTACAGGTGCTAGATGAGAAGCGGAGAACGTACGAAAGAGGTGCAGGTAGGAGAGGAGTAGTTGATGGGTCGATTTGAGAGGATATTTCAAGGCAAAGGTGACGTGTATAATGATTTTAATTACTTTAATTAAATTAGTTCACCAGATATTTAGATTATCGCGCACAACCAACAGGTGTACTAATGCATTTGTTTATGTATTCATTAGTTCAATTTAAATACAATAGTTCTCGAGGTGTACTAATGCATTTGTTTATGTACAAAGATATAATTAAAAAGAAAGATGAACACCACACCCCACCAACCCTCCCTGTTCTTTGATTTTTCTATTAATCATAATTCTTACATCTAATACAATTTTTTTATTAAGAAAAATCATAATTCTTACACCACACTCCCACCAACACTCCTTTATATTCCTATTTTATGGATAGGTCCCTAAACTAGATACAAATACCAACATTATGTATACTTGAAAAATCTGTTGAAAATAATCCAAGTCCGCAATGAATACGGACCGTATCCCAATACGGACCGTATCAGAAGCAGTTTTTTATATTTCGGTTTAGAGCAGTTTTTATTTTTTCTGTTTAGAGTTAATTAGAGTTAATTGTAAACTTGGACAGCAAGTTGTCTATTTAGACATGTGCAGAAAAGTAGTCAAGTAGTGGGTTGGTTATAGGTTAGTTATAGCAAAGTTAGTGGGGTTAGTGGGGTGCGAAAGGATGGATATGCACCACTATAAATAGTAGATCTGTTTGTATTAATTAATCAATGAAAAAAAATGGAGTTATGAGAAATTTCGGCTGCTGCCCTATTTTCTGTTTTTTCCTCTTTTCCGAAAAACTCCCAACAAAATTGGTATCAGAGCGAGGTGAGAGATCAAGGCAGATCCGACCAAGCCAAAGGTGAGAGGGTGAGAGATCAAGGCAGATCCGAGTGAGAGATCAAGGCAGATCCGACTAAGCCAAATGTGAGAGATCAAGGCAGATCCGACCATGGCCGACGCAGGCAACAACACCACCATTAGCATGTCAAATCAGATGGTACCTTTGTTCAAGGGTGAGAATTACGAATTTTGGAGTATCAAGATACGAACTATGCTGAAATCTCATGGCTTGTGGGAACTAGCAGACAAGGGAATACCGAATCCTGATCCGACACCAATCGACACAGCCAAGCGAGATGCAAAGGCGCTCTTCTTCATTCAGCAAGCCGTACACGAATCGGTGTTTGCAAAGATTGCAGCAGCAGAAACAGCAAATCAGGCTTGGACAACTCTGAAAACCGCATTTCAGGGAAGTTCCAAGGTGGTAGCCATCAAGTTGCAGGGCTTGAGACGGGAGTTTGAGACATTGAACATGAAACAAGGCGAGTCAGTTCAATCCTTCTTCACGCAAGTTACAACAATAGTCAACCAAATCCGAAGTTGTGGAGAAGATCTTCCAGAAGAGACGGTTGTGATGAAGGTGTTGCGCAGCCTGACAACCAAGTTTGATCATGTGGTCGCGGCGATCGGAGAATCCAAAGATCTGTCCACTTACACGTTTGATGAGTTGATGGGATCACTGCAGGTCCATGAAGTTCGTCTCAACAGATCAGAAGTCAAGGATGACACCAAGGCTTTCTATTCTAAGGGCAATTCCTCAAGAAGCCAACAGCAAGGCAGAGGTAGAGGCCAAGGTTACGGCAGAGGTCGAGGCAGTCAAGGCGGCAGAGGCAAAGGCAAGCCGAGTTACAATCAACCGCATTCTAATCAACCGAAGAAAGATGTAGAATGCTACTACTGTCACAAGAAAGGGCATATGCAAGCCGATTGTTATAAGAAACAGAAAGAAGAAGATCAAGAGGTGGAGTGCTATTACTGCCACAAGTCCGGTCATGTGCAGGCCGACTGCTACAAGAAGAAAAGAGAAGAAGGACAGGCAAGTTTTGTTGAAGAGAAGAACAATCAGGAACAGTTGTTCATGGCCAAAACCTATGAAGAATCAGATGCGAGTCAAATCTGGTTTTTGGACAGTGGGTGCTCAAACCATATGACAGGTTTCAAACATCTATTTGATGAATTAGATGAGTCATACAAGAAGGCAGTAAAGCTTGGTGACGATAAAGAGATTCATGTAGAAGGAAAAGG
Source organism: Carex parvula (assembly GCA_025461045.1). NCBI lineage: Eukaryota > Viridiplantae > Streptophyta > Magnoliopsida > Poales > Cyperaceae > Carex > Carex parvula. The sequence goes on from JAJGRW010000761.1 coordinate 1,166,280, forward strand.
AAGAGTAGCCGTGCAGACCAGCAGTCACAATACACGGATGCTACATGATGTGTACTATATTCCTCAACTGTCCCAAAACCTACTCAGCATCGGTCAGATGATGGGCAGCGGGTGTACCATCAAGTTTGAAGGCGACAATTGCAGAATTGTAGATGCAGCCACAAATCAGACGATGGCAACAATCAAGAAGACACAAAACAACTTGTTCCCTCTGGAGATAACCAAGGTGAAAGACAAGGCACTTGCAGCCAAGGAGATTAGTTCCAGTGAGTTATGGCATTTGAGGTATGGTCATCTAAACATGAATGGTTTGAGATTGTTGAATCAAAAGAGAATGGTGAATGGGTTACCCGAAATTGGTGAAATCGGGTTATGTAAAGGATGTGTGTTTGGCAAGCAATCGAAGCTGCCATTTCCAAAAGATCAGTCGATGCGCGCAACCAAGGTACTTGAGTTGGTGCATACTGATTTGTGCGGTCCCATGGAGGTTGAATCAATGGGAGGAAGCAAGTATTTTATGCTGTTTATTGATGATTACAGCAGGATGACTTGGGTATATTTTCTTAGCTATAAAAGTGAAGCGTTTGGGCTGTTGAAAAGGTTCAAAGCCATGGCAGAGACGCAAACAGGGGCTAGGCTGAAAGCTCTAAGATCAGACCGTGGTGGTGAGTTTCAATCAAAAGAATTCAAGCAGTTTTGTGAGAAAGAAGGGGTGCTACAGCAGCTAACCACTCCATACACACCTGAGCAAAACGGTGTAGCTGAACGCAAGAACCGCACGGTAGTAGAACTAGCAAGAAGTATGCTGAAATCTAAAGGTATGCCAAATAGTTTTTGGGCTGAAGCAGTAGCAACAGCGGTATATGTTCTAAATCTGTCACCAACCAAGGCAGTGATGAACAAAACACCATTTGAAGCGTGGTTCGAAAGGAAGCCCAATGTGGGGCATTTACGTGTTTTTGGGTGTATTGCTTACACTCTTATAAGTGCACAAAACCGAAGAAAACTGGACTCAAAATCTGAAAAGTGTGTGTTCATTGGGTATTGCATACAATCTAAAGGTTATAGGTTGTTTAATCCGGTGACAAAGAAGATTATAGTCAGTAGAAATATCATGTTTGATGAGAATGCTAGTTGGAGTTGGTCTATGAAGGAAGACAACACACCAATAGCAGAAATAGAAGATGAAGAAGAAGAAGGCAGCAGTGAGCAGGCGCAAAGCAGTCCAAGCTCGAGTAGCAGATCACATCGGATGGTTGATCCGGAAACACAAGGAAGAAAGGTACGATCCTTACAAGAATTGTATGAAGCAACTCAGGTTATGTATGTAGCAGATCCATTGTCCTATGAAGAAGCCGTAGAAAGAAAGGAATGGGTGCAAGCAATGAAAGAAGAAATGAGTTCAATTGAGCAAAACCAAACCTGGAAGTTGGTGGAATTACCAAAAGATCGCAATGCAATTGGAGTTAAATGGGTTTACAAGACTAAATTTGGTCCAGATGGCAGTGTATTAAATACAAAGCAAGATTAGTGGCAAAAGGATATGCACAAAAGCAAGGCATAGACTATGAAGAGACGTTCTCTCCGGTGGCTAGATTTGAAACGGTTCGGTTGTTGATTGCAATGGCTGCCCAATTGAGACAACCTATCTATCAATTTGATGTGAAGTCAGCATTCCTCAATGGTGAACTAAAAGAAGAGGTTTATGTTGAGCAACCAGAAGGGTTTGTGGTGAAGGGCAAAGAACATTGGGTGTATCGTTTGTTCAAAGCATTATATGGCTTGAAGCAGGCTCCCCGTGCATGGTACAGCAAGATTGATGCACATTTTCAGAAATTGGGATTTGAGAGAAGCAAGAATGAGCCTAATCTCTATGTGAAACGCAAAGAAAAAGGAGGTTTAATAGCAGTATGTCTCTATGTTGATGATATGATTTATATTGGCACAGATGATGCAATGGTGAAAGAGTTCAAAGAGCAAATGATGCGTGTGTTTGAAATGACCGATCTAGGAGAAATGCATTACTTTCTAGGTCTGGAAGTTGAACAAGAGAAGGGAAGAATCTTTGTGTCCCAACGTAAGTATGCAAGAGACTTGGTAGAAAAGTTCGGATTAAAAGATTGCAATCCCGTACTAATTCCAATGAATACAAACGAGAAGTTGACAGCTATTGATGGAACCGGAGCTGCAGATGCAACTCGGTTTAGGAGTTTGGTGGGAGGTCTGTTGTACTTGACGCACACAAGACCAGACATCACACATGCAGTTGGAATGGTTGCGAGATACATGCAGAATCCAACTAAACAACACATGGGAGCAGCAAAGCGAATTCTTAGGTACATTGCAGGTACAACAAGCTATGGTCTATGGTACAAGGGTGTTGATGAACCGTGTTTGACAGGCTACAGCAATAGTGATTGGGCAGGTAGCATAGATGATCGAAAAAGCACAACAGGTCAGGTGTTCTTCTTTGGCAACAGCGTGATAAGTTGGAATTCGAAGAAACAGTCAACAGTTGCACTATCAACCGCAGAAGCTGAGTACAATGCAGTAACATCAGCAGCATGCCAAGGTGTATGGTTAAGGCGCTTATTGGAAGAGTTAGATTGTGAGCAGAAAGGTGCTACAATACTCTATTGTGATAATCAGTCGACAATTGCAATTAGTAACAACCCGGTGCATCACAACAGAACAAAGCACATAGACACTCGGCTCCATTTCATACGAGACATGATTGAGCAAAAGATGATAGAGTTGCAGTATGTGAACACGAACCAGCAAGTTGCAGATGTGCTGACCAAATCACTCCCACGTGAGAAGTTCAACTGGTGTCGAGACATGATGAATGTGCTGGACTTTGGATTAAGGGGGGGTGTTGAAAATAATCCAAGTCCGCAATGAATACGGACCGTATCCCAATACGGACCGTATCAGAAGCAGTTTTTTATATTTCGGTTTAGAGCAGTTTTTATTTTTTCTGTTTAGAGTTAATTAGAGTTAATTGTAAACTTGGACAGCAAGTTGTCTATTTAGACATGTGCAGAAAAGTAGTCAAGTAGTGGGTTGGTTATAGGTTAGTTATAGCAAAGTTAGTGGGGTTAGTGGGGTGCGAAAGGATGGATATGCACCACTATAAATAGTAGATCTGTTTGTATTAATTAATCAATGAAAAAAAATGGAGTTATGAGAAATTTCGGCTGCTGCCCTATTTTCTGTTTTTTCCTCTTTTCCGAAAAACTCCCAACAAAATCATGGAATGTTTGAGAAAAAGTAGTCTTTTCATGTTCACAGATCAATGCACTCTTATTTCCTAACATAAAGTATGAACCGAAAGAAAAAAGACTGAGAGTCATGAGATGTCTTTAAGGGGATCAGAGGCTCTATGTTTGCCTTTGCATATTAACTAAACAGCAACATCTTCATCTCATAAGAAGGTTTTAAATTAACACTCCGTCTGATGCCCGCCAAACTCTCCACTCTCCCGCCGAATTTTATTTGCCTGGCGCTCGCCCCTCCATGAGATTTACCATATTACAACTGAGGGTTGACACAAACTATTTTCTTGTTTTGTGACAACCAACAACAACTGTATATGTCATGGTGGTTAGAGCAAGTATTAGAGGAATTTACCAGAATCAGGAAATTGTACATGTTGACCAGTCAAACATTGTAAATGATTAATTAGAAACTTAACAGAGTTGTAAAGGATTGATTTTATACTCCTACAGTGGGTGAGGTTGTTTTTATTATTATTATTTTCTTTATAAGATATCCTGAGACAAGGGAGCCATTAGAACATCTCGAGAATGCGCTGAGGAGATAATTTGAGTCGGTAAATGGCTGTCAGGACGAGAGCTACTTGTACCTGCTTGCCATGGGATGAAATACGGCATTGGCAGACATCGGACGGAGCGAAAGTATCAGAGAGAAATAATGGAAAGGGAAGGGTATACTGGTCTTAAGCGAATTTTAGAGTCTCAAATATTGTATAATTAGTTTTAGATATATTTACTATATTGTAGAGTTATAATGGGTACATCCGTACATATGTGACTTTTTACAATTTTGGAGGGTAAATATGATATTACGAAATTTTGAGAGGAAAATACGTAATATTGAAGTTTTTGAGGGGATACATGAAATTCCCCCTTATTTTATTTGCAAATTCCCTATCATGCATGTTGTAAGGACCGAAATGTTATTATTTTGTTGTTATCAATAGAAAATACATGGCATTTTGGAACTATAAATATAATAATAGTATTTTTTTTCTTGATCGGTCAAAGTCAATTATAATTCAAATTTGGAACCGTTTGCCTTCTATTAGAATAGGGATCACATGTATAATTAGTCCCCTTAATTAATATGCAAAAAATTTATATAATTATTGAGGTGCCAATAATGTTGTCTTAGGTGGTTACTCCCAAGGAAGCATGATTAGACCCATTTATAATTTTTGAACCTTTGAAAAATGTAGCCTTGATTAAAAAGGTATACTTGGTTTCTCATTAAACAATTGAAAGACTTTGAACTTATCAACCTTGATTGAAAATGTATTTCATAACCGGTAAAGATTAGTACTTATTTTATTTGCAAATTCCCTATCATGCATGTTGTAAGGACCGAAATGTTATTTTCTTGTTGGATAACAAAATGTTTGTAATTTCTTTTTTTATGGTTAGTGGATGAGATCACTCAGAAATGTATTAATAAGAAAAAGTTATGTACACGGTTTGGACCTTACAGTAACCAAGTTGTCACTGTAAAAAAGCCCCCATAATGTCTAACAAACCAACCCCCCGCCCCCCAGGAGTGCCGCTGCATTAAGATATGCACAGTTTTGTAATTACCTCTGTAGTCTTGGTTGAAATTCCAAATTACAAATCCATACAGAATGCTCTCGTTTTTAGAAATCTAAAATTTAGAATTGAAGATCAAGAGCTGTAATTTCAATAAAAATTAATTATGATTGATTATGTAGGGATACTTTTGATATTGTGTTATTGTGTCCATCTGTTTATCACATCTTAGTTAAACATAATGAACACGACTTCACTGTTTTGGTAGAGTTATTACGTACATTTAAGAGGAAAACTCAAATCACAAGAACACATTGGTAGATTTTAATTACTTTAATTAAATTAGTTCACCAGATATTTAGATTATCGCGCCCAACCAACTGCTCTCGAGGTGTACTAATGCATTTGTTTATGTATTCATTAGTTCAATTTAAATACAGTTCTCGAGGTGTACTAATGCATTTGTTTATGTACAAAAATATAATTAAAAAGAAAGATAAACACCACACTCCCACCAACTCTCCCTGTTCTTTTAGTTTTCTATTAATCAGAATTCTTACATCTAATACAATTTTCTTAAAGAAGAAATTAGAGCAGATTCAACCACTGAAGCTAAGTATATAGCTGCTTCCGAAGCAGCTAAGGAAGGTTTCTGGATCAAGAAGTTCCTTAGTGAACTAGGAGTGGTTCCAAGTATCCAAGGCCCTGTGGACCTCTACTGTGACAACAATGGAGCTATAGCTCAGGCCAAGGAACCCAGATCGCACTCGAGATCCAAGCATGTTATACGACATTATCACCTGATACGAGAGATCGTAAATAGAGGTGATGTAAAGATTTATAAGGTTGACACAATCAGCAACACAGCTGATCCACTTACAAAACTTCTTCCTCAAGTCAAGCATGAGATGCATACTGCTTCTATGGGTCTAAGACACATAGGCGACTAGCTGTGAGATTTTCTTGGATCTACGAGATCTTTGAGAATATAGAGACTTGTATAAATAGCAGGGCTAATATGTTGATTGGCTCTAGCTTAAGTGGAAGATTGTTAGTGTAATAATCTAAAAGTCAATCATAGGATAATTTTATTCTATATATTTTGTTCATGTAATGGATGATTAATAAAAATATCATTTTGTTCTTTGAGATTTATCGAATTTATGAATCATTTCGAGTTAATGACTTGAAATTGTAGAACTCCATAATATAGATGACAAATACTCTTAATAGTCACTAACCGTGGTAATTAGCAAAGAATACTAATTAACCAATCAAATGTTAGTATGTGGATTAAATTATGGCTAAGTTTTACAAACCATAGACAAAGAGTTGTCATTTTAATCACATAGATACATGTTAGAGAACATGGTATTTGACAAACCCTAAATTGAACATTAAATGGAATTGTGTTCATGTCATTCATGTTTCATTCAGTGTTAAGTTCTAAAGTATGAGGTGGTTCGCCTTTTCTACATGAGAAGTGTGTATTCGTGAGTGTTGTTCAACGCTATCCGTAAAAAGTAGTTATACAGATGACATTTCAGTATACATGACTTGTGTGGAGGAGAGATGTTCACCAAGACTACTATTGTCCCACGTATACATTACAGGTGATAGTATCACTAGACCTCTTGATAAAGTATGGTTATCAGCGCGTGGTATGATTTAAGAGTTAATCATATTTGATAATCTACTCAAGATCGAGAAAAGATTAAGTTTGCAAGGATGACACATACCTATCTTGAAACTGATCTGATACTATGAGACATAAGAATTAACATGAGTAAATTATTTACTGGATCGTGATATTGTATTGTACAAAATCATTTGTGTCAATTCAGTAGTCATAATACATTCTGCTAGATACTGCTTATGATTTATAGAATTAAAATGAGTTTTAATTTTATTGCCAACATAACACAGATCCTATCGGGTCACACCAATAGAAAAGTAATAAGAGAATTAAATTATTAATTAATTATAAAGAGTTATAATTAATAAATAAATGTTATAGAGATGACATGCTTAAACACATTAAATTTATAAGTGTGTACAACACGTTGTATAAATTTATCGCAACAACAGTCGCAAGAAAATATAATTATTTAGAATAATTATATTAATAATAAATGAATTATAAATATTAATTATGAATTAATATTTTGGGCCAAAAGCCCATTTGAATTTGGGCCAAATTTAAATTTAGAATTTAAATTAAAAGCCCAAATTAATTAAATTGAATATGGGCCAAAGGACATTTCGGTCTTTTCACCCTAAACAGACTTTGGGAGGGGCTTTTTGGTCATTTGGGAACCGACCCTATAGGCTATAAAAGAGCATGTGGGGTGAGAGAAAATATAGAAGTTGTTAGAAATCGATTCTCTCTCTCGTATTCTCTCCAAATAGTGTTTTGCGTAGAAAAGAAAGAAATACGTAATCCACGTATATTCTTGCAAGTTATGAATAGTGTATTTACCATAAATATCATATTTGTGATGAATAGTGTTTCTACGAAATTCGTGAATCTATTTTGTGAAAGACGTGAACCAGTTTTTACTATATTTGTGAATAGTGTTTTAGCGTAAAGTTGGTATAGTATTTCTGGCAAAAGAAATACTGACTCTCTGGTTGTTTCTAGTGGACGACTGATAGAAGCATTAGACATCTGGTGCTACGTAACTGAGTTATACTGCATTCCAATTTGAATTTGGGAATAGGTACAAATGTTATTTAATTTATTTAAATGTTAAATAAATATTATTTTAGCTGTCATGACCCCGCCGCCGGGCCGGGGCACGCGACAAGAGAGGCACCCTCGCATCCATCCTTCGTCCCGTCAACCTACATCGCAAACAAAAAAAACACAAAGAAACAATACGGAATAAGCTACAAAGCTCAGTAACCAGTTATTTAACGACGCAGTTTCTCTATAATTGGCTTAATTAAACAACCATTCAAACAGACTGGATTAATCCACACAAATTCAAATCAAATTATGCCTGCATATTTAACGACGATAGCACCGGGGTCTAGGTTATCAGTAAAACAAGTCACACAGTATTTGGAATGTCTCTCACAGACCATTACCACATTCACAGTACACACAATCTCATCAGTTCACAATCAAATTCGAACCTCAGACCCGCTATCCTGTTAAATATGCCTCATAATCCAATATCCAATTCAAATATCCAATTCAACCAAAACAAAAACATAGATTATAGAGAAGTCCAGTTACCTGATAGCGATCAATCCAGAAATCCAAATCAGATTGCAATCAACAGTTCGGAAACGCGACATAGTCAGAGTTCCAATCGGACATGAAATCAAATATCAATATATTTATCATAATATTTCCTTTATTTTTCTTTGGATTTTCTCTTTTCTTTTTCATTTTCGGTTTTCATTTTTTTTTCATCTCTTACATCAAAAGAGAGAGAGAGAGACACCCTTTTAAGGGTCGGTTAAAATGGTTTAGGGGGTATGCATGACAGCCACGCGGCAAAATGCCACGTTGGCATACAGATTTTTGTTTAAATTTTGAATATTTGCAATTTCAACCTTTAACTTTTCTAATATTTATAAAAAGTTCAATATCTTTTAAAAAGAATTATCTAGTTTACCGGGATGTTACAAATTTCCCTCCCTTAAAAAGAATTTTGTCCTCAAAATTCAAACAGATGATACTCAAAAATCAATCTGAACATAACAAATGATAATTAAATCAAATTTATCAGATACAAATCAATCGGAAATGATAATCAATTTGAACCGAACCAACTTACTTTTCATACATTTGTTTATATTTAAATTCAATACTATATAAATTCATGTTAGGCAGATAATATACCAAATGATAATCAAACGGTACTGCAAATGACATGTATAACGAAATCGATAATCAGTCAACTTTTCAAATAGACGAGACAGTCAAAATTTCAGAAATCAATCTTTCAAAATGTATATTCAGATAAGTCAGGAAATTTGTCAGACTTATTCCAAATGGATCAGAACACAGATATAATACTGATAATAATTTATACAAATCAATTATTCAGAACGTCAAATTTCAATTTGGATCAGACAGATGTAAGTCAAGATACTTGTTAAACTATTTTCAGATAGATCAGGATTCAATTCAATTCAATTCTAACAAAATACTGATACAATTGAAACTTGGACCCAAACACAGTCCGAAGAACGAATGCTCTGATACCAAAATTGTCACGACCCCGCTGCCGGATCGGGGCTCGCGACAAGAGAGGCACCCTCACATCCATCCTTCGTCCCGTCAACCTACGTCGCAAACAAAAAAAACACAAAGAAACAACACGGAATAGGCTACAAAGCTCAGTAACCAGTTATTTAACGACGCAGCTTCTCTATAATTGGCTTAATTAAACAACCATTCAAACAGACTGGATTAATCCACACAAATTCAAATCAAATTATGCCTGCATATTTAACGACGATAGCACCTGGGTCTAGGTTATCAGTAAAACAAGTCACACAGTATTTGGAATGTCTCTCACAGACCATTCCCACATTCACAGTACACACAATCTCATCAGTTCACAATCAAATTGGAACCTCAGACCCGCTATCCCGTTAAATATGCCTCATAATCCAATATCCAATTCAAATATCCAATTCAACCAAACAAAACGAAAACACAGATTATAGAGAAGTCCGGTTACCTGATAGCGATCAATCCAGAAATCCAAATCATATTGCAATCAACAGTTCGGAATCAACGCGACGTAGTCAGAATTCCAATCGAACATGAAATCAAATATCAATATATTTATCATAATATTTCCTTTATTTTTCTTTGGATTTTCTCTTTTCTTTTTCATTTTCGGTTTTCATTTTTTTTTTTCATCTCTTACATCAAAAGAGAGAGAGACACCCTTTTAAGGGTCGGTTAAAATGGTTTAGGGGGTATGCATGACAGCCACGCGGGCAAAATGCCACGTTGGCATACAGATTTTTGTTTAAATTTTGAATATTTGCAATTTCACCTTTAACTTTTCTAATATTTATAAAAAGTTCAATATCTTTTAAAAATAATTATCAAGTTTACCGGGATGTTACATTAGCGGCCGGATTACCCAACACTTTTATGTACTTTGCATTCCCAGTTGTCGTAAACATGAACCTCATGGATTTTCTTCACAAGTTCATCTATGTTGGTATAAACCTGCATTGGGGCAATCTCCTTATTATGTACAACACGCTTCCTAAAGAAAGCAATGTCTGCCTTTTCAAAACCTATGGTATCGTTGAAGCCAACGATCGGGTGCCTATCTCCCTAACCTCTAATCGGAAATCTGTCTTCCCTGGAAGCGCGTTCTATATTTGCATCACCATGTGATAAGTGATTAGAATCTCAAGTCCCTTCCCAATCATCACCTGTGCCATTTCCTTTTCTAGTATGGCATCAATCTCAATATCATTCCGATTAACGTATAACAATCTAGGTATTGACTCTGGTACAGATGGAAATATAGGATTACGGGTTCATGTAGGGGTGGTGGTGGTAGCTCTTCGGTAAAATTAGGGGTATTATCATGGGTATAATCAGGTACATAATTGTCATAAACAGGTGGTACATAACACGAGTTGTGGTACCCCGAGTTGTCGTAACCTGATTTGTGGTACCTCGGGTTGTCATAACCCGAGCTGTGGTACCCCAGGTTGTCATAATCGGAGTTGTGGTACACCGGGTTGTCAAAACTTGTATTTCCCTAAAACATTCAACTGCGGGCTGACGCGGAACTCTCCTGGATTATAAGTTCATCACCGGAATATTCCTCGACTCAAATTGATTGTAAATACTCCTCCATAACCCCTCATCTGATATAGGATACCTAACAAAGAAAGGTCTATTACCCCTCCCCCCCCTTGTGTGTCAATCCAAGTAACTAAGTCTAAGTCATACTAGTTGGGGTTTACACCAGTCTTTTCTTAAACTGTTTTTTTAAGTTCCAAAAATGTGATATTATCATCAACCTGGAAGCCATAAGAACAGTGTTTCGTGTACTGTGCTCCCTCCACACCCCGGGTAATCTTCCTGCCCACATACAGTGCAATTAACATTTTATCTTTAACAAACTACATTAGCCAATAGACATTTATTAGTTATATATTAATTTAAAAAAATGAACCTACAGTCGCCAAAAAATCGCCCGAAATCGCCTTTCTCTTCTTCCTCTTTCTCTCTCTCTGGAGTAAGAATGAATTTTGAGTGAGCAGAAAAGAGAAAAATGTCTTATATTGGGGTTTTATAGCAGACCGCCCAATCATGAGGCAGTTTGGTGTTGACAATGGACCGCCCAAATGTGGGGTCGTCTGGTGCTAAGAGCTGACCGCCCCAAACATGGGGTGGTCAGGGCATTTTTAAATTTTTTTTTCGAGGGCAGATTTGAAATTGTTTTTCCTGAGGGTATTGATAAAAATCTCGGCAAGATGTGTAAACCAATTTCTATAATTCAGAGAATGATTGTCTGGTATAATTACTCTACTGTCAGTATTATTATTTGTGTGAAAGAATAAAAAGTTTATGCACAAAAGTAAATGTACGTTATTATTTGTCGAATTCCCAGGATTTGTATTATTCATAGGCAGGTTAGGAATCAAATTTCAACTAAGTTTATGCACAAAAGAATAAAACATAAATTGAGTCTTTTATGTCACTCAAAGAAAAAGTTCATAAACTTCAATGGGAAATAAAAATAAACAGTAAATGTACGTTATTATTTTTGGCATTATATAAATTAACGCATATATTACTAATTATAAACTAAAAAGAGTCATAACATACCAAAGATTACAATATATCCTTAACCAGCAAAATCTACTAAAAATCATAGTAACGTTTTATTGTAATGGCTAAAAAATAATAACGTTTATTGCTTGTAAAATGCAAAACCAAGCTTCAAACTATATATATGTTAATTTTAAAATAATAGTGTCAATCAAATTCGTTGAACATGTTAAAAAAAGAGTGATATTTATATATTATTTTTTATAAAAAAACTATAGAAAAAAAGTGTGACAATAACATGTTAAAAAAAGAGTGATAATAGTGTCAAGCAGAGTTGTTGGATTGGAAAATAAATATCTTCCCCTTCTTATGAATTATTTAAGCTAGCTACTTCATAACTTGTCTTTGTTTTTGCAAAAGATTTCGAAGTGCGAAAGCAATGGCATTTGGCATTATTACATCAAAGTCTCATAAATGCGCTGCCCCTACTTCAAAGAACATATCATGTGCTATGATGCATGACACTTTCTGGTATGTCTCTTTCTCACGTATTATTGAGTTGTGATGACACATATCATTTGGCATTATTATATAGATTGCGTAATTTTTATGGACTTCGACCATATAATAAAACCGATACTTTTAAGTCTGTCTCATCCTCGGAATGTATGTCGGAGGTGTTGCAAGGTTTTAATTATCATAAAAGTAATGTGTCTGGTGGTTTGGTTATAAAGTTTGAATTTGGGTATTTGTGAATGAGAAATAATGTGGTACCGGTTTACAGACTTAAAAGTGGTCTATGTTAGTTGCTAGTTTTGAAATGTCAGTAGAGATCTTTTTGAAGTCGTTCTAGTGGTTCCGGTCAAAAGTTTAGAAGTTGTTCCAATGGTCCCGATCAAAGTAGTTAGTCTAGGGATTTTACCGAGGACCACATGTTAAATAAAAAGTCGCTAGTTTTTACAGACTTTCGTGCCCGGTTTACAGACTTTAGATGTACAATTTACAGACTTGCAATATAAGGTTTACAGAATTTTGGAAAATCACCACAGTTAGTTTGGATAAATTCTGGGAATTGATGTTTGACGACAATTAGTCGACTCCATTTCTTTTAACATTTGGATTTAATCAAATCTAACCAAATTACAAATATCTTCTTCTTCAATCCAGGGTGCTTATATAGGAGTGAGGGGACGTCTGGATACAACTGTAGCAGTTATTCTCCAAAAGGCGTTTTGGTTACGGACCGTACTGGCTGTACGGTCCGTATGAGACCATGTCGCTGAAGGGTTTAATGCGTATCACGCTATCTTTTGATCCATATCAAGCAATACGGCTGTAACAGAGACTTAGTCGATGAGCGTCGATTATCCGATTGACCCGATTTCTTGCTCCATTTGATGTAAAATAGTTCCAAACAATCTTTCCTGTAATAAACATAAGAATGATGACAGTAGCATTTTTCTCTAATTAATTAAACATATATAAGTGTGAGATAATATGCAAAACCTAAGTTAAAATCCTACGTAATTCATCATCATTTTGACTCTGATCATATTTCCAAATTCACTGATTTATAATGCTTGTATACATGAGATCAAAATTACTTGTGAACACGTATATACATTCAGACAATATATACAGTGTTGTTAAATTTTTCAAAATCAAAATTAAATTTTGTGTTCCTACATATGTAGCAGAATATGGACTCATCTTAATTAAAGGATTACGCTCCTGATCTCCAACTGTACGAAATTATTGCTGGAAATTTTGAGGTACTAAATTGATTTGTGGAGGTTGAGTTAGTATGTGAAGGAGAGAAAAGTTTGCTCATGAAAGCTTGTTTTATTTTCTTCTTGATTGTTGGTTACATCTTAAGTTACATGACACATCTATTTATACTACTATATACAGAGAAATATTCTTGGACTATACACCTAACGCAAAATGTCTATATATATTTACTTCTTATCCTTGTCTATTTTTCTGTATATTTCCATAAACATTTGTAGACCATAAAATATTTTTCTTACAATATTCTCAAATCTAGATAATTAACAAAACACTAAATTAAATTTATTCATTCAACAATTATTAGAGTCCTACATCATTTGATTTTGACACTTAATTGGTATGATTCCCATCCACCGATCGAAAATGCTCGACGGTACAGATCAAAAGAAAGAAAATGCTGAAGTCCTCCAGCAACTGTGTTGTGGGTTGTCACGGTTTTCATGACTAGGAATCCTTCGGTTGATTAATTAGTTTGCCGACAATGTTTATTAGAGAGATGCATTAAAATAATGTTTTATTATTATGGCTAAACATAATAACTTTATTACTTAGTAAAAATGTAAAACGAAGCTTCAAACTATGTTATTTTGACACTAATAGTGTCAATCAAATTCCATGAACATGTTGAAAAATAGTGATAATGTATTTTTTTAATGCATATTAATTGTTAGGATTGTGTTATGGAATTATTGGTAATTCCTTTGTTATGTATAATTATGTTTTTTTTTTTCATATACTAATTTAAAAACCATGTTTTACGAGTGGAAAAAGAATCTATATTTTCATACGGTTTGGATTCATCATTTGAAATAAATCAGTTTTACGAGTTTAAAACGTATTACTTGTGAAGTAGATCGATATTAAAAGTTTGGATTCATTGTTTGAAGTCAATCCGATAGATTTATGAATTAAGTTAAGCAAGAGACTTAGTGAACTTAAGAACACCCTAATTCTACTCTTGAAATATTTTTTTTTTGATCAAAAATAAGGATCAAGTCCTTATTGTTATATTGAACGAAGGTAGCTTACAACCATGGAGTCTCTAGCTGAGACTTATGAAAGAAAAGTATTAAAGAAAAAGAAAGAATATGAAAGATGCAATTCAACATTGTTGAATCATAACTAAAAAAACCTGATCATTTATTTATCTAATTTGAAAAGTTAAAGCTCTTCTTCTTCCTAGTGATAAACCTTCCACATGTCTTCAACTTCCTTTACCAGTTCTGTTAAAAGTTTCACTCGATCTGTGAATATTCTTGAACACCTTTCCCTCCAGCCAACAAACATTGATAAGAGAATCATTTCTTTGGCCGTCTTACTGCCTCCCTTTCTAACAATCCATTGCTGAGCTTCATCTTGTTGAAACAGATTTTTCCAGTCATGAAGATGTACCTGTGTTGTGCCTTCTACTCTCTTGTACAGCTCCAATATAACTATGCATTCAGAGAATAAGTGATGAACTGTTTCGCTTGCTTGCTTGCATAAGAAGCATATGCTGGGAAGATGCCAACCTCTTTTAGCCAAGTTATCAGCTGTGAGTATTCTGTTGTAATATGCTAACCATGCAAACACTTTGATTCTGGGAGCAACTTTGTATTTCCAAACCCGATGTATGTTTGAACCAATGGTAGGCATATTTTTCATGCCTTTATAAGCCGAATTTACTGAGAATTCTCTATTAGGTTCCAAAGACCAACTGACATTATCGTGCACCGATAAATTCACTTGTTGCATTGCTAAAATTTGTCTCAATACTTGCATCTGCTGGGAAGCTTGATCATCATTCAAAATTGTCCCCATATCCTGGAACATTTCATCTATATTTTGTATTTGGTATACTTGGTTAACTGTGAGATCCTTATCCCCAGCTTCTTTGTATAGCGCTTGTAATACAAATTTGAGATGGCCATGTCCCCAATTATGTGACCAGAAGCTAATTGTATGCCCATTCCCCAATTCCCTCTTCATATAATTTTCACAGAAAGGTATCACCTTGTGAATATTATCCTTGAAAAATTTGCATTCCGGCAAGTCACTCATTCTGTTGAACTCAAAAGCTGCCCGGAATATTGATTTCCATAACCTATCATCCGGTTTAATCCAGTACCAATACCACTTTGCTAACAAAGCATCGTTAAAAACCTGAATATCTATTACTCCTAAACCCCCAAATTTCTTCGGTTTACACACCAATTCCCAATTCGCTAGAGGCAACCCTTTCTTGTCCTGCTCATTTCTTTTCCATAAGAAATTCCGTCTTGTTTTGTCAATTTCCTGGACCACCCACATCGGCAATTTAAAAACCGACATAAAGTATATCGGTATAGAGGATAAGATGGAATTTATTAACACCAATCGGCCAGCAATGGATAGTTGCTTAGCTGCCCACCCTTCAAGCCTTCGATTTATCTTTTGCAACAGTGGTAAGTAAGCACTCTTGGGCAATTTCTTGTCTGATAATGGGAGACCAAGATAATTGAAAGGAAGGTTGCCCTGCTTACATCCAAGGATCTGTATCAAAGCTTGAGCATTGTCAAAAGCATGAGTCGATAGTATAAGTTCTGATTTTTCCATGCTAACCGATAGTCCTGAGATTTGCTTGAAGATACTGAACATGATTTTTAATGCTTGAATTTGGCCTATTTCGGGTTTTACAAAAAATAAAGAGTCGTCTGCATATAACAGACAGGGGCGCATGTCATCAAATGGCAATCTCTATGTGCCATGTTGCACTAATTTGTCTAACCATCTCGGTAAAAAGTCCATTGCCAGAATGAATAATAACGGTGACATTGGATCACCCTGGCGCACCCCTCTCTGCAATTGCAGTCTTTTCCCTCTGAGACCATTGATTATGATCTGAGATGACCCCTTAAGAACACAATTTAACATCCATTTAATCCATTTTTCTGGAAACCCTAGCTTCTCCATTATTTTAGCTAGAAATTCCCAACTAAGAGTATCAAAAGCTTTGTGGATATCTGCTTTGAACAAGGCCAGTGGAATTTGCCTTTCCCTCGCAATTTGCAACATCTGTTGGGCATAAAGAAAACCTTCTGTAATTTGCCTGCCTTTAGTGAATCCCGTTTGATTATCCTTTACCAGGTTTAGGATATGAGGTTTACTCTTGAAATATTAAGATAATGTATGTATTGTCCTGCAAAATAAAAAGAACTAATATGACTTTTTTCTTTGGAAATCAGCAATTATATAACTGAAATTTTTATTGATAGGAAAAAAATATATATAATAAAAAATGGGATCGGTATGGTAGGAATTCTAAAAATGGGAAGACAACCATTTTCTATGGCGTCCACCATGGACGCCCCCAGCAAAAAAAAAAAAAATCTCCTAGACACCATAGAAGATTGGAAAACGGTGATGAGGGATTTCAACCATATTTTCAAGGTCATTATAGATGTTTCTAATTAATTAACAGGGATACACAACTGCAGCTAACATCTTGAGGCGTTTCAAGTCAAGCGTGCAATTTTCTTACAAAAGCAAAAAAATATGAAAAGTCACCAAAATTCCAAGCCCAACACCTACCGGCCATGCAATCCCCATCCAAGAGCTCATGCTCCAATAGGTAACAGCTGGTGTTCCCCCAATAATTGCTCCAGAAACATCAAATTACAACAAGATAAAACACAGCAACTTTACTGTAAAAAGCAGTTTGAAGTTGTGAAAATTTTATGATTTTTTCTGATTTTTTTTTTCTGGACTCCATCTTTTATGGCGTCCTGTCT
Organism: Carex parvula; assembly: GCA_025461045.1. Taxonomy (NCBI): domain Eukaryota; kingdom Viridiplantae; phylum Streptophyta; class Magnoliopsida; order Poales; family Cyperaceae; genus Carex; species Carex parvula. The sequence continues at coordinate 1,183,388 of JAJGRW010000761.1, forward strand.
TCTCATTTATTATTATTTTTCATTTCTAATGCATAAATACACTGTGTTACATTGTAGATGTAATTTCTACAATGAAACAGACCTGTAACCTAATCTCAATTATACTACAGGGATCTGACGACGATGAAGATAGGTATTCTAGTTGTGAAAGATTATTTGTGATGTTATTTTAAACTAAAATGTGTTAATGTCGAACTATGCATTTTATAGAAGGCCTAGATTTCAAAAGAGAAACTCAAAAGAAGGGGAAATCCAAAACATATAATACTATATTTATCCATTTAAAATATAAAGTTATGAATATCTACCCTTTTAAAATTTCAAAATTGCTTACAGATTTTTCCCCTTCAAATTTTAAATTATATAAAAAAGATATCTCATCATGCTGTGAGATGCAATTCAAAGCCTAGTTTGCGCGGCTCCAGACCGTTTCGATCGTTTTAAAATTCATGATGCACAAATTTGTAATTATCCTTGTACAAATCCATTTATTTGTACACTATATGTAAGCATGCTGCACGACAAAAGATGTAATTAATGCAGCATTATATATATATCCCTTGTACAAATCCAGAGTTCTGTACTAGTTGATTTACTGTGGAGCATTGATATTTCATTAATGTGGTAGATCAGTCTGGGAAGAATGCAAGATAGGTCTTCTAATTGTGAAATATTATTTGTCATGTTATTTAAACTAGGGTCTCATCCAGCCTTAAATGTCTTAGTGTCCAACTATACATTGTATAGAAAACCTATGACCTACATATATTTCAAAAGAGAAACTAAAAAAAAGGGTAAAATTAATGTATATATTTCCAACATTTCAAAATTACTTATTTCTGTCTCTAAAACATATAACAAGAGTAGAAAATACCATTAAAAAATATACATAACTAAATTTCAATCCAAAGTATTGAATCCAAAGTATTGAATCCTGGAATGTCCTTTCAAGTCTTATCGCGTTTTTATGTTTTTTTGTTCTAATAATTACTACCAATCTTGCAATAGTGAAGCCATTTGCTCTACCAACATATCAATTCTTATTTTTTTTATCATTATTTCATGAATGAATAGTAGCAATTACTACAGTTATTTTAATTTATAATTTTTTTGTGACATTTCTTATAAGAATGGATGAAAAATAAAGCAATTAGGTACGCTTCTTTTGTGACATTATAAAATTTATGAATTAATATCTGAATTACTAAAAAATTAAGAAAAAACTCACAAACTTCAACTACTAGATCCGATGTCTAGATCCTCCTCTGCCTCTCCTCTAATTCGCTACACAGCACCATCACTAGACTCATCAACATATCTCTTTCATGTTGATTTGTTGCCACTGAGAACATTTTAATGCGTTAGAAGTATAATAATAAGTTCAAGTCAGAAACAGTAAAATTTTGAAAAATAAAAAAAAAGATAACAAAACATGTTGTCACGTACATATTAGCACGTAGAAAAATGCAAACCTAGAGATAATTATATATATTTAAGATATTTTGTTATCTTTTCTTGTATAGTACCTAATTTTACTTGAATTTACCCATAATTGTACAAAATTGCAAATACACAAGGTGTGAGAGATTGGATTGCAAATGAGAAATTAACAAATGTTGGTGGATGGGATCATGGGAAATAAGTTTTTTATTTCCCCCTTGCACTAAATTAGGTTACATTTTACATCACATATAGGAACGTCTTTGTATTTATTAATTAATTGTAGTGTGAAAGCAAGAATAGTTAGACTCCCATCAATCTCTGGATCCAAAAAAAAAAATTCCAATCTTTTCTTGATGACTGGACATGTCGTTATCTACTTAATATATGAATACATGGCTCAAGTAGGGAATGTGAAATGTCCATTTCAAGATCGTTCTACAGGGTACTGGCTCAAGTAGGGAAGGTGAAATGTCCATTCAAAAAAGTGTGGCAGGGCAGAGTACCACACAAGGTTAAATTTTTCTCATCGTTATTGTTAACAGGGAAGCTGCCTACATGTGATGAGTTGGAGAAACGGGGCATGCAACTGGATATGAGATGTAAATTGTGCAGATCATGTCCATGTGAAACTACGGTACATCTGTTCTTCCAATGTGGTTTTGCCAAGGCAGTATGGGCAGGTATTGAGAGGAGTTTAGGTTTTGGCATCATGTCACCGAGTCCTGATATAGAGATTATTTGGGTACGCTCCTGGAATGAAGGGCGGAGACATCTGAAATGGCACCAGTGGTTCACGATGTTCATGTGCACAGTGTGGGGAATATGGAAACAGAGAAACAAACAGGTCTTCAATGGCAAGCACGTACCGCCGGAAATACTGACTTCGCAAATATGGGAAGAGGCGCACCTTTGGCTAAAGTTCTGCACATGAGGGGTACCAGTAGGGTTTGGTTTGGGGTCCGCAGTTTATTAATAAAAAAAAAAAAGGAATATTGGTTACCGTTAGTATCTCAAAGACTGTAATAGAGGGAAAAACATAGGAACATGAGACTGGTATGATGCCGAATGTAATGCTCACTTTATTTCAATAATATCACTTGGTAGCCTCTACCAAGATTTCAAAAAAAAAATAATAATATATGAATACATGATAGAAATATTTCCAATTTTTTTAAAGTAATTACTAATTACTTGGACTGTTTTGGTTGTTGATGGACTTCAATCTTCTTACTTGTAGTGTGCAGCCATGAATGTTGTTTTCAGATGGAAAAATGTCTCTTATCTACATAATAATATATGAATATATGATAGAAATATTTCCAATCTGTTCTTGATGACTGGACATGTCGTTATCTACATCTTAATATATCAATATATGATAGAAATATTTGCAATCACTTCTTGATGATTGGACATGTTGTTATCTACATCTTAATATATGAATATATGATAGAAATAATTTAAATCTCTTCTTGATGACTACATGTCGTTATCTACATCTTAATATATGAATATATGATAGAAATAATTGCAATCTTGTATATATATATATATATATATAGTAATTAATAATAACTTGGACTATTTTGGTTGTTGATGGACAGCTTCAATCTTCATAGTGTGTCAAGCTCACTTTTCACCGTTGAGGAAAATCATGTCAAGAATGATTACAAGGCCTTGTCTCCTAGCCGGAGTTAACAGAGAGAGGGAAAGGTAAAAGTTGTGACTCGTCAACCACAAGAACAGTGCGAACGTTTGCCCTCTACTAATTCCGTCCTCTATTAATTCCGTCAAGGAGAGGAAAACAATGAGAAATTGGTGGATGAGATATACAATTGTGAACATTGTATTGTTTTGTTGTTCATTTAAAACCTTAAAAAGGCCCCCAATATATTCCAACCTTTTACATTGGTACAAGTAGTCCCATGAATAAAAATACCGTCTTTTATTGAGCTTTTTTCTAAAAAGTTGAATAAACATGATTAAGCCCACATATTTGAAGTTAACTCATTTTTCGAAGGTAAGAAATGATATAATATCGAAATAAAAAGAATTTTGATTGATATAACAAATTTGGACTATGGTATATATTCTTTATCACGCCCCATGTAATGGAAGAAATATATTTATTCCATTTAGGAGATTAGTTTTGGTACTTTTGAATTCTCCAATCCAACATCCATATACCTACCTGGTGCAAAAAGAATGCATGTATACTACGTCCCAATCCCTTCAATAGATGCTCCACCGCAGTACTGTCTCCAAAGGTTTGCTTCTTCTCTGATTATCACTAACGCCTCTGCTGGCAGCTCTTTCGTTCATTTCGCTGTCTCCAGAGGTGCCATAATGCTACCATGAAAATTTCCCCACATCTAGCTCTTACTCCGTTTGAGAATTTAGCTACCTTCAACTCAAAGTTGAGTAACTATTCATTTGTAAGTAACACTTTTTGCTTGGATGATTCATGTTCCAAATCAAACTAAGTATCTGCACAAAAGACAAAACATGAATTAAAGTCTTCTTTCACTCAAAGAAAAAGTTCATGTACTTTATTGAAAATTAAAAATAATTTATTATTTTTGGCTTTATTTAAAAGCATATATTGCTTATATATAACTAAAAAAAGACATAACATACAAAAAAGATTACAATATATTCTTAACAAACAAAACTAACAAAAAATTAAAATAAGATGTACTAATACACATCATGATAGATCATTAGAAAATAATTTCCAACGTTTTTACGAGATAAAGTTGTCTTACATAATTGAAAAGATATACCATGAGTCGTTTTGTGAAAGATGTCATTAACTATTTCATATTTGTTTATAAAAAAATGACTTCCTCAAATCAAGATCCTATGAAACTAATTGCGGCCTCGATTTCAAAATTAGAAAACTATACATGGATGTGTCATCATGCAAGATGCTTTCAGAAGGATGGTAGATTTACATTAGTTTAATTATTTGGTACATAGTTTGTGTACGCCAGCATTTCTTTTGACCTCTCCTTTGTTTGCTCTATAGGCTATGGCTTCTTCTCGGTTCACAAAAGAGTTGATTCTTTGCCAAAAATAAATAAGAAATTGAATTCGCCATATCGTAGATTTTTATATGATCAACCAATGTTACACCTACCCCGCCTGAATTATTATACCTAATTTTGTCCAGAGTTCTGTACCACTAGACTAATAACTGTGGAGAATTGATGTTTCTTTAATGTGGTAGATCAGGCTGGGAAGAATGCAAGATATAGGTCTTCCAAAATTTTCCTTTATAGATGGCCGCCATTTATAGACTAGCTGCTTCCTGCGAGTTAGAACTAGATTTGAAAAGAGAAAACAAAAAGAAGAGGCAATTAATTTCATGTATATATTTCTGTCTCTAAAATACACAACATTATTTTTATCATTCTAAAATATAGAAATTCTAATATCTACTCTTTTGAACTACAAAATTACTTGCATAATTTTCCCCTTCAAATTTAAAAATATAGAAACTAGAAATCTCATAATTTTGTGAGATGCAACTGAAAGCTTTGATGTTGTGCGGCACCGGACGGTTCCATCGTTTTAAAATTCCACTCATGTGTGCTCTATACTACAAGCGTGCAGTGCCTCAAAAGATCCAGGTGCATGAAACCAAATATTCACATCACCTGGAGAGAATAATTCAAGGCAGATCTGAGGTGATTTATTTTATTTTATTTAATTAATTTAGTTCATGACGCAGTGCCAACTGCTCGTTGTATTAAGTTAATAATTATACTCAGAGGCATGGTTTAATTCAGTTCATTTAATCGAGTTCAGATGACATATCTGCATCCAGCTGCTCATATGTACTAAACAAGAATAGGAAATGACAAACTAACAGAGTTGTTGGATTAGAGAATAAATTCCCCCCTCTTATAGCTACTTCACAACTTCTCTTAATTTGTTCTTGCAAAATTAAAGGTTAATCCGCAATGCGCTACCCCTCTTTTAAAGAATCAATGATACAAATGGTATGTCGCTTTCTCACATCTTATTGAATTATGACATGCATCTGAGTTTAAATTAGAGGCACATTTATATGATACAAATAATGTATCATGGACGATAACAGTACTGCGATACAAGAACTTTTATAATATTGAAAATACGATATATATCTTCCTTTATACATAAACTTTATTATTATAATGGTGCTTCAAATTGTTTCATGTAGTCATGCGCTTATCCTTTCTCTTAAGCGTCGGAGAAAAAAATAGTTGCCCCTAGTTTATCACATATCTCTTTTCATGTTGATTTCTTGCCGCTGAGAACATTTTAATGCGTTATAAGGATAATAAAATGTTCAAGACAAAAACAGTAATATTTTGGAAAAAAAAAAAAAAACATGTGATCACGTATATATATTACAGATGGTGCTAATTAAATAACACCAACAATATGATGAAAACAAGATAGAAAAATACCAACCTTGAGATAATTATATATATTTAAGATATATTGTTCTCACAAGTTGTAAATATTAATTATATTGAGGAAAATGCATATAGGTACTACATGCACCTCTGTTGTCGTTTTGATCTTCACAATTGTAAAAATGTATAACCACATATATTATCAATACGAGGTTAATGTCAAAAACAAAATTAAAAAATTAGGGTCACCTCCATGTTAAAATTAGTTAATTAAAAAATGAATCAACATGATTAAGCCCACATAAATTTAATTAACTAATTTTTGGAGGTAAGAAATGACATAATAATAATATCGAAATAAAGAGAATTTTGATTGATATAACAAATTTGGACTGTGGTATATATTCTTTATCACGCCCCATGTCATGGAAGAAACATCTTTATTCCATTTAGGAGATTAGTTTTGGTACTTTCGATTTCTCCAATTTGGAAATGAGGCATACAGTTTTACAGCGGGCTCCTCTCTGTCTGTAATGGATCATACATATAATTACCACAGTTTTCTCTTTTATTTTTTGCTTCAAAACCATTTTGGATCTTATAAGAGATCACATTTGGACAATACTCTCTTTATACTAATCAAATTTGGACACTTGTCATTCCAATAACATTTTGACAAGCTCATCTAATCATTCACTTTCTTTTTATAACTAATTAAAATCTCCTTTCGAGTAACCCCAAGCCGGACCATACAGAGTTTATTTTTTGGAATTTTTTTTTTTAAGAAATGTGAAGGTCTAGCATCCATATTCCATTACTATGGACACCAGTTGTGTCAAGAGTTTTTTTTTTTTAAATAAGATACATTATTTTTTTAAAACCTAAGCAATTTTTTTTTCTTAATTATAAAAATATTAGAATATTTAAGTGAATAATTTGCATAACTAAATTTCAATACAAAGCACTAATTCCAGCTACAGAAATACTTAATTCCCAATGGGCTTCTATATTTGTAACCTTTGTATGTATCAAAAGTAGCTAGAGAAGTGAACCATTTTGTCTTCATAAACAGATAAAATATAAGACTGATATTTCTCTTAAATAGAGTACAAATAGAGAAGGCTGCAGCAATATCAACAAATTGGGAACGAGGCCATGTGGGCCCAATAAAGGCGGGCTTCTCTCACTTTTATCCATTATTACCATACGATGCTGTCTAATGGATCATCCATTATGGTAGATGATTATAGATAGACAGCATAATTTCTTCTCTTTAATGGATCATCCAAGGATTTAAGAAGAGAAACCACTGGAGTTTTTTTTTTTTTGAGTAAAGGTTGGAGGTACCCAACTATTTAATATACACAAAGGATTACCCTTCTGGATTTCGAACCTGCGACCTCCCAAACGGAGAGAATTGCCTTTGCCACTAGACCAAAGGCTGGTTCTCAACCATTGAGCTTGTAAAAACATCACAATTTTTACACTACTTTCTTTTGCACTGCATAATTAAATTTGCCATTGTAATCACATTTTGACACGCTCATCTAGTCATTAAATTTCATTTTATGATAAATTAAACATTACGAGTACCAAAATTTTGTAGCTCAGTTAATGTATGTCGTGTCATTTTGCCGAGACGGACCAATTATAGGTCCAATCTTTTATTTTCTTTTATGCGCATAAAATAAGATATATTTAGCTTGAAAACCTAAACAAGTTGTTGTTTTCTTATGAAAAGATTATAATATATAATTGCAAAGAGGCATATAACTATATTTCAATCCAAAGCATTAATTCCTGCTACAGATCAAATACTTCAATTTCCGATGATAAAATATTGAATACTGACTTGCTACTGCTGATTCCTCAAGGCCAACGCCTAAGAAATACATCATTTTTTTAATTATTCCCTTGTGACTGATGGCCTTCAAAGCATTATCTTGTAAGGTTAACTGGATCCTTTTTAATATCATAGTACAATGTGCGTGCGTGTGTTTCACGAGGTGGTGGCAGTCGAAAGGTTGCATTGCTAATTAAGTGCTACTCATTCAGTCATAATATGAACATATGAACCGTCAAATATTCTAAAATCTTTACTGCCGTATGGATTTTCTATCAGAGAACAAAAAAGGTTCCAGATCGTCATTTCTTCATTAAAAGACTTGATTTGGTAATTACTACTGTTGCCTATAAATATTCCTCAAATTGAAAATGATTTGACATTTAAAACTCACATTCGTCTATCAAACTATGTCTATATATATCAAAAATGACTGCAAGCTTGAACTGAAGCTTTTGATCGTGACAAGTTCTCAGAAACTGTTGTTCGCTGAAGTCGGTAAAGATGTGGTCAATCATCTATTCAGTCTGTTGTCACTTCCAATTGGAGCAGTGACCAAACTAATAACCGAAGAATCATCCTTCGGTCCGTTACGCAACATGTACCACAGCTGGGAGCAGCTGGATCATGGCTTACTTTCGTCTGCAAGTCCAGCTACTGCAAAAGGTGAGGAGGTCATAAGAGGATATGTCAAAGATGGATTTACATATTTTCTAATGGATGACCTATCGATGGTGCCTATGACACCTTTCGCTAGTATTGCGCTTCTGAGTAAAATGGGGCACAAGGATTTAAACCTGCTTGAAGAAAACATAGTCAGCATGGATGACAAACAGGTCAGTGTTATTTCTTCCTTTTTTTCTACTTTTTTTTTTAAAACTCGGTAGTGGCTACCAAGTGAATTACAAGAGAAATTAAAAAAACATCAACATCAAAAGCATCCTATACAATCATACTATCTCATATTGAAATATAGAGATCTTCGCTGGCCCAGCAGGTGCCCAACCATCATGAATCTGAGCCAGAGCTTGGTATCCTCCGTAATTCTTGTTGCTAATTGAACCAGAGTGATATGTTTGCCTTCGAAAATTGTTTTGTTTCTCTGTCTCCAAATGTGCCAGCACGCACACAGCAGTACCACCGGGACCCTGACAGCCCAATCTTTGTGTCTATATTTGAACTGTCGCAACACAAAGTTCCATTTATCCCGAATAGATCCGCTTACATGTCTAATTTGAAACCCAAAACTTGTGGCCATGTTGCACCATACCTGCCTCGCATACCGGCACTCAAACAGCAAGTGTGCAGCTGTTTCCAAGGGGCAATCCTGACATGTAACACAGGCCGGGTCGCAATATGTAGCGTTCTATCATCACATCATGCGTTAGGATCTTCTCATGAAACAGTAAGAAGCCAAAGATGCGAAGAGTTTCAGGAACCTTGTATTTCCATAATTTGTAATTGGCATCCTTCGTCTTTCCACCGCTCATGATCGTCCGATATACCGATTTTGCAGAGTATGAGCCAGATCCCTCCCATCTCCAGATCCGTTCATTCCTTTTATCTATGAAGAGGATTTGCTGTAGGGCCTGTGCCTTATTCGGGGCAATGTCTGTATAATGGGATATGCATCTCTTGCCGAGTCTCCACACTGGATCATGAAATGGTTTATATGTTGATCAGGGCTTGCCTCATATGTCCCGTCACCGAAAAACTTGGTGAATAGGGGGACAGAGTACCCTATAGGATATTTGGGTATGTCAAAAGGTCGTAAGCCCAATTTGATCAATTCAAGCTTGTTTTTGGATTTAAAAACATTTCAAGAGTCTCTGCTAATTTTTATACAATTTTCAAATATGCAAAAGGTCAATAGTTTCTTAATAGAAAAATTGCAGTTTTTATAATCCTTTTTCCGTTTTGGAAAATTTCAAAAATTAATTCCAAGAGTTTTAGAAGGCCAAAATCTATGTTCTTTACATGGTTTTACAGAGGGAAGACAAGTCTTTTTACCAAGATTTGCAGCAGAGGTCATTCCAGGATTTATCAAGATTTGCAGCTGTGTCAAAACTTGGTCCAAACACAGGGGCAGAGAAGGTAATTTGTTCCATTTAAATAACAGATTTTGTATTTTTGAAAGGTGGACTTCAATAATTCATAATAAATAGAAATAAACTCTTAAAAATGGAAAATTTAGGTCTAAAGTGTTTGATTTAGAGTCCTTTATTTGACTGTGAAGTTGGATTTTACACCTGAGTAATTATTCAGTCTGTATTGACTGATTTGTCAACAGAGGTCATTTCAGGCATATTGAGTGCCAGTTCAATACCAGTGGTGCTTATGCTTGATTTCAATGCTGATGCTATGCATGCATGAGTACCAGGTACTGGTTAGAGGTGACTACCATTAGCTGCACTGTCTGGTTATTCAAAGATTCAACATTTTTCTGAACAGAAAAGCATGTTGTCAGAACAAGGGGCAAGGGAAATTTGCATAAAGACCTGGTTTCTGTCTATTTATATGTTTCATGATCTTTCATTGCTTTATTGGACAAATCATAGAGAAATCATTGGATTAAGAGTACAAATGACATGATGCAGCCATAGCTGATGCCTATTTGCATCATGGTCCTCAGTCTCTCACTATTTGCAAACAGGTCCTTCAAGATGTTGATATTTAGCAAACTAAGTACTATAACATGAACACTTTGAGATCTTTTCTCATTGCAAATAGGCCCTTCATGTTAAGGAACTAATAGAGGATGCCAGTTGGCTCAACTCCACTGGTGTGTTTAATTATTTTATTGTCACTTTTATTCCTTTTTAAGATCCATATAAGGAAAAATCAGCTATTCTGGAGCGGGATCGGACGGTACCTATCCGATTTCAGGCCGAGTTACGCTGTTTGTTCGCACAAAAGTGTATCACAAAGTTTCCGTACAGCAAGCTGTACTTTTTAAACCTTGAATTAACTTCCAATTAAGACTGCAAGTGCACAATCCTATCGTATAGTTTAGTCAGGTATCAATCCACAGGACGGTTCAAATCTAAACTGGACTCTACTTAAATTAATTAGGTACTAGAAGTTAGAAAAGGTTGATTTGGTTTGATTAATTTCTTAAATTCAATAGCAATAATTAAAATGACAGAGAGTAAAGTTTGGCTTTTATCAGATAGAGAAAAGCGTTTTCAGGGTTTTCGATTTCATCTTCAACTCTGCCTCTCGGTACTAGACTTGACCCGCGTACTTTCATACGCGATCCGCATGGAAGACGCGATCCGCATCTCTCATACGCGGCTCGCGTGGACCTCGAGTGAATGCAGCAGCTGTCTGTTTCTGCGTTGTTTTTGGTGTAAGATTTCATTGATCGTACCTAATGTTCCTAAACCTCAACTCTCGTTTATTGGCTTAATAAACTTGGTATCGGAATTGCAATTTCGCCTTCTTAGGTTTCCAACCCTAAACTCTCGTTTATTGATATTCTACCTAAGTTATTTGTCCGGTTTACTAAAGGTATCCACCACCTCTCGATAAATGGAAAAGTTCACCTCTCGGTTACTATTTGATCTCGCCTCACGGCTCGCAAACCTACCTCAAGTACTTAGTCTGGTTGAAAGAAACATCAAGACCAAAGTACTAGAAAAGATACTATAAACATCTAACAGTAAACAACAAGAATAATTCAATCAACTTTAACAAAGCAATTAAAATATTACTTAAACAAATAAACACGAATATTTAACACAGATTCAAACAACATGCATACAACACAAAATATCAAACTACATCCTAACCCTAGAAACTAGATAATCTACTCAAGCATAGTCAAAAAGCAAACAAAACAAATAATAGAAGAAGTATTCATGACAAAACCCGAAATACAAAGAAGATCCGTGAAAAAATTTCGTTTTTCTCTTCTCAACTTCGTCTCCAAGCTAGCCGTCAAGTCCAAAACCTAGAATCTGTCTCCTTGCTCTCCAAAATGCAGAATGAATGTGAATGTAGCAAGGCATCCCGTAATATAGCCATTCTGGCCTACCTTTCCTTCGTTGAGGCTCTGTTTCCATTTCTGTTTTGTTTCCAGAATAGGCTGACGCGGCCCGCGTGTCTGTGTCTCTCGTGTGTGTAATGAGTGGTCGCGTCTGTGGTCGCATCAGGGTTTGATGCGGCCCGCTTCAGATGTGACGCGGCCCGCGTGTAGGGTTTCAGAACTCACAATCTTCCCTGATTTCACTCGTTTTCTGCAAAGTAATAATAAAAATGCAGCAGTACCACATTCTATAGATATTCAATGTAATAGACACGATTTGGTGGTTTAAAACACAGATTTTGGTACAGAAATTGGTCGGATTTGTAGGTCGAATAACGAGACATCACTGTTAGTGTAGATTTCGTCAAATTTCGGCCGTTCTGGCCTGATTCCAGTCAAATTTTGACCGGTCCATCCTGATTCCAGGCCAATAGACCGATTCCACCGCAACAGCCGATTCCACCGAAACAGCTGATTCCAATTAAAGTTCGGCCGAAACGCGAATTAAACAAACTCCAAAACTTTTTTGAGCTCTCTGCGTGAATCGAACCTATGCCCTCTAGCTAAGCAACCAAAGTCAACTACCACCACACCATACAACCTTTGTTGTTAAAACACACAACTCATTTATATATATGAGAATTTCAATTTGTACCAATCCATTCAATCACGGATTGAGAACTGTTGACTTTTAATTGTAATTGTTGTCATTTCAATTTGTACCAGTCCATTTCAATTTTTCTATTTTTTAGTGTAAAATAAGCTTCTGACAAAAAATTCCGATTTTTCGATCCGATTCGGCCGATTCTGACCGATTTTTCCCATCCGGATTGGGATCGGACGGTGCCGATCCCGATTCCGATTCTGATTTTTCCTTCTATGTTAAGATCATTTAAATAGAAATAAATAAATGAATCTGATGTGTGAGGATACCAGCTGGCTCAACTCTTCACATCTTCATCATCCAGTCATTTTGGTAAAGGGTCTAAGGAGAACAGTAAAGAAAAGGGTGAAGAAAAACGAAAGAAAGCTCGTATAAATATGTTTATATATATTTTTATATAGAAATAGTGTATAAGCCATGACAGAAGAGGCACAAAAATATCAAGATATAATAGCTTAGCAAAATTGGATTTTATATCATAATTATATATTTTTTTGTCAAAAAAAGTATAGAAAGGCAACCCTTATTTGATCATCAAGTGCATCTTTTTTCAAATCAGTCCAATGACATGATTATATTTTATTACAGGACCTTCACAACTAATTCAACAAAGAAGAATTAAAGGCAAAAGGAAACAGTAAAAAAGGGAAAATAGCAAACTTAAAGAGAAAAAGACATGAATTTTGATTAAAAGTTTATATTCAACAGTGAAGAATACATTACACAGCTTGATTTCCTCTGTAGCCCAAGCTGCCAGAGAACGAAAACTATCAGGTTCAGTATTATTTAGTTCATCATGTACTTTTTTCTTATTATTGGGGTCTTTTTGTAAGACATGACCTTTCATGTGTTTAGGAGACTCACGGGCGAGTTTGAAAAGAAGGACAAAGAGACTTCCATTGGTTCATCCTCGATGGCTTACTGTTTTTTTAATCGATAATCGAGAAAGTTTAACTTATGACGGGCACAAGCCTCCACCGTTAATTACCCCATAGAGCTCATGTGTTCTCGAGCCCCTCATCATTCTGAGATTTAGGGCCTTTACATGAACTAAGTACTAGGGTCAGGGTCTCACGCTTAATTTAATGATTCTTTTCACGGATGCAAGTCTGGACTTAAGATGCCATGATGCATAATACTGACTAGAGAAATTGGGTATCATAATCATCCTGAGTGCGAATTCTTTAAGTCTTCTTTGGAGATTGGTTTAAAGGGTTTGAAATCGAAAAAATGGTTCTTATTCCTTCCAGACCGGATTATGTTGGTATTTGTATCTAGTTTAGGGACCTCTCCGTAAAAAAGGAATATAGAGGAAGTCAAAGGACTCAGTTGTAAGATGTAAACTCTATATATATCCCAACGGGTCAATGAATAAAATCAATCTTTTTGGCTCATTTCAAGTTGGTATCAGAGATAGGGTTAGGGTTAGCCACCACATATCTGTGTGCACTGTAGCAACACTGTAGCAACTGCGCACACTGTAGCAGATCGCCACTGTAGCACTTCCGCCCCTTTCTCCTTTCGGCTGAACCCACACCACCTCTAGCCGCCTCTTTCCCCTTTCTCCCTCCACCCAACTCTAGGCCGACCACCACCTAGATCTTGCTCGCTTGATTGATTCGAGCCCGTATGGGCAGGCGATACCCCACGAATCCCGAGGGAAGGGTGATAGAGAGATGATCTCGATCTTGTTGATGAGATAGATCAAGATCGGGTCAAGAAGAAGAGGAAGAGATTGGAGATGATTTGGATCTAGATCTTGAGAGTGCAAGATCGGGTCTAAGGAAGAAGTAGGAGGGATCCAAGCTTAGAAAGGTGTGTGAGAAGTGAATGTGAGTTAGATCAATGGCAGGGGAAGGCAAGAATCCAATGGAGGAGGTAATGGCAAAGCTGAGCGCTATTGAGCTCCAGATGCTGATGCGAGCGTTCAGTGTGGCTGCGAGTGAGAGCACACCGAGGCCAGTGCAGAGAGTGGAGCTTCCACCGAATAACAGGAAACTCGATGGGCCAACTTCGTATCTGAGCTGGTCGCGTCGGGTAAAGTACACTCTAGAGGGGAAGGACCTAGAGGGGTACTTGACTGGGGACAAGAAGGAGCTAGCTTTGGGGACTCCAGAGAGGGTAGAGTGGAAGTCCACTCACATGACAGTGTACATGTGGCTTCTGAGTTTGATGACTCCTTGTATTGCATCCACAGTGGATGGCATAGATCAGGTCAAGGATGCCTGAGAGAAGCTGAAGACAACTTATGATGGAGTGGGGAATAACCTGAGGGTATATCAGATCAAGGGGAGATCGTTGCAGCAGTTCAGGGGGAGATGACTCTGCAGGAGTATGCCACAGAGCTGGAGCGCCTGTGGACGGATCATGATCACCTCAGGTCCCAGGTAGGCTGTTGCGATCCTGCGTGCAAGTTGTATGAGTTTTGTATGCAGGATAGGACCATAGGGTTCCTCAGGGGTCTGGCACCAATGTTTGAGCAGAAGACCGGTATGTTGCTGGCTCAGCCGAGGATTCCCTCATTTGATGAAGCAGTCTTGGCCATGATACATGAGGAGAGCAGGATTAGGCTCCAGTCTGGTGCAGCTGGACTTCCAGGGGTGAAGTTAGCACTAGCGGTCTTTAATTCAGGTAACTCAGGATACAGGGGCGAGACTCGGCAGTGCTACAACTGCGGTGAGATAGGTCATCTGAGATAGGCTTGTCCTAAGCCACCAAAGGAGAGAGATGCAGGTGGACGGGGATAGTCTAGGAGTCACTGTCACGGCCGTAGGGTCGTAGAGGTGGTGGAATAGGGGACTACCGGGCAAATCTGATGGTAGCAGAGGAAGAGAAAGAAGGAGATATGGCTGATATGGGTTACTCTGCGGAGGATCAGGCAGTCCTGGATGCTTACTCTCAGCTGATGAAGAGGAAGTAGAAGGGTGAGGTCGATGATGCATCCACCTCATCTTCATCCAGGGGTAACATTGCTTCTTTTGCTCACTCAGTCACAGGTACTTGTGATACACTTGCTCTTGCCTCTATATCCACCACTAGATCACCAGATTGACTAGTTGATTCTTGTGCATCTCGACATGTGACTGGTGCTGCTAGGGAGTTTTCTTCCTATACTCACCTAGCAGTCCCAGAGAGCATTCAGACTGTCGATGGTACGGCTCAGCCAGTGGATGGTAAGGGTACCGTGCAATGTACCAACACTTTGACTCTTTCTAATGTTTTGCATGCTCCTTCCTTTCCCGTGAATCTCTTATCCATAAGTGCCATTATATCACAACTAAAATGTGTTGTTTTGTTTGATATTCCAAAGGTGATCTTCCAGGAGAAGGAGACCGGTAGGCGACTTGGGACTGGCACATGGCATAGTGGCTTGTGGTACTTGGATAGGGAGAATATGGACTCGGCTCTTTCATCCATTGTAGGGGGTGCTGGAGGAGTTGGGAGGAGTGTGGAGGACTTGCTGCTGCTTCATCATAGGCGCTTGGGTCATTCTTTTTTTCTGTTTTGAGTAGGTTGTATCCGCCTTTGTTTGAAAAGGGTAATAAGGAAAAACTGGTGTGTGATGCATGTGAGTTAGACAAACATACTAGGAGATCTTATTATAGTTCTGGTAGTAGGAGTTCTTTTGCTTTTGACTTGGTGCATTCAGATGTATAGGGGTCTTGTCCCACACTACTATGAATGAATTTAGATACTTTGTTTCTTTCATTGATTGCTTTTCTCATGTAACTTGAATTTATTTGATGAAAAACAAGAGTGATGTGTTTGCTTGCTTCAAAGATTTTCACAAAGGAGTTCAGACTCAATATGGTGCAGTTGTGAAGGTATTGAGGTTTGGAAATTGGACAGAGTATACCAACAGGGCGTTTGGGGAGTACTTTTCATCCCAGGGAATACAGCATCAAACCACTTGTCCATACACACTAGAACAGAATGGGATAGCCGAACGAAAGAATAGGCATCTCCTTGAGGTGACACGAAGTATGATGATGTCGATGAAAGTACCAAAATACTTGTGGGGACAGGCAGTCCTGGCAGCGGCCTACTTGATCAATAGGATGCCCTCGCGGGTATTGGATTGGAAGTCTTCGATTGAGATGATAAGAGGTAAGAATGGAGATATTCTTCCTCTCAAAACCTTTGGTTGTGTGTGCTTCGTGCAGGACAACAGATCAAATGTGGGAAAACTGGATCCAAGGTCTGTGAAGTGTGTGTTCGTTGGGTATTCAGTTACTCAAAAGGGGTATGTATGCTGGAGTCCTATGGAGATGAGGTTGTTTGCTAGTATGGATGTAACATTTAGAGAGCTTGAGCCATACTACTCCTATCAGGAGCATCGTCCTTTAGGGACTCGCTCGATATAGGAGGTACGAGGTGAGAGGGGGAGGATAGCAGTAGTAGTGAGAGGAGGATAGTGAGTGTGGGAGGTATGCCTTGTCCACTTGCGCTGATTGTGGAGTCGGCTGGGGTGCCGGAACATAAGGGGAAGGAACCTGAGAATGGTGGAACTCAGACTCAGGAGGAGCTGAGAGTGTACACAAGGAGAAGAAAGCAGAATGAGGGAACCGTGCCTACAGTGCCACTTGTGCCAAGTCCCTTGTCCCTGCCTGCTCTGACTCCTGAGACACCCTCAGACTCAGAGTACACAGGTGATATGATTCCTCTCTCTACTCCTCCCACTCCCTTATCGGTAAGGAAGACTTCTCGCAGCAATGCGGGAGTTCCACCTGATCGATATGACTTTTCATATGATATTGCCCAGTTCGTCTCTTACTCTCACATTCACCTGTACATGGAGCATTCATTGCATCTTTGGACATTGTCTCTATCCCTAAGTGTTGCCAGGTTGCTAAGGAGGATCCAAAGTGGAAAGCTGTCATGCTAGAGGAACTTGGGGCCCTGGACAAGAACAAAACCTGGGAGCTTGTGTCACTACCACCAGGCAAGAAGGCAGTTGGGTGCAAATGGGTCTTCACTGTGAAGCATAGTCCAGAGGGTCAGGTTGAGAGCTACAAGGCCTAATTGGTAGAAAAGGGGTACAGTCAGACTTATGGCATCAGATGAGACCTTTGCACCTGTGGCAAAGATGAGCACAGTGCGGACACTGGTGTCCTTGGCAGTGAATGGGAGATGGAAGCTACACCAGCTCAACGTGAAGAATGCCTTTCTCCATGGTGATTTGTTGGAGGAGGTGTACATGGAGGTACCACCAGGTTTTGGCACGAAACAGACGGTGGGTAAGGTGTGTAGGCTCAAGAAATCTCTTCATGGGCTGAAGCAGTCTCCTCGAGCCTGGTTTGATAGGTTTAGGAGAGCAATGGTAGGCATGGGATATCGGCAAACCAATGCAGACCATACAGTGTTCTTTAGGCGACGTGGAGTTCACACTACTATGCTTGCTGTGTATGTGGACGACATAGTTATCACTGGTGATGATGAGAGTGAGATTGCTCAGCTGAAGGCCAGATTGGGCAAGGAGTTTGAGGTAAAGGACTTGGGGCAACTGAGATACTTCCTTGGGATTGAGATAGCTCGTGGTGCAGAGGGGATTGTTTTATCTGAAATGAAGTATGTGCTAGATTTGCTTACAGAGACAGGTATGCTAGGGTGCAAGCCTGCAGTTGCTCCCATTGACCCGAAGTTCAAGCTAAGCGCTGAAGCAGGAGAGCCAGTTGATAGAGAGAGGTACCAGAGGTTGGTGGGCCACTTGATCTATCTGAGCCACACTCGCCCTGACATATCCTTTGCAGTGAGTGTGGTGAGCCGCTATATGAATGATCCTGAGGACCGTCAGATGGATGTTGTGTACCATATTCTGAGGTACTTGAAGAGTGCACTAGGGAAGGGGTTGATCTTTCGGAAGAATGGGCATTTGAACATTGAGGGCTATTGCGATTCAGACTGGGCTAGTTGTGCCGATGACATGAAGTCCACGTCTGGATATTGCATGTTTGTAGGGGGCAATCTGATCTCCTGGAAGAGCAAGAAGCAGACAGTGGTTGCGAGATCCACAGCCGAGGCAGAGTACAGGGCCATGGCCTTAGGTGTTGCAGAGATGTTATGGTTGAGAGCCCTGATGGTGGAGCTCAAAATGGACCAAGGTGCCCAAATGAAACTGTGGTGCGACAACAAGTCTGCTATTAGCATTGCAAACAACCCCGTGCAGCATGACAAAACCAAGCATGTGGAGATTGACAGGTTCTTCATCAAGGAAAACCTGAATAGTGGACTACTGGAGCTGGGACATGTAGTTACTAGAGAGCAAGTGGCTGATTGTCTCACTAAGGGACTTAGCTCACCTGATTTGTTTAGATTGTGTCACGAGATGGGCTTAGTGGATATCTTTCGCCCATCTTGAGGGGGAGTGTTGGTATTTGTATCTAGTTTAGGGACCTATCCGTAAAATAGGAATATAGAGGAAGTCAAGGGACTCGGTTGTAAGATGTAAACTCTATATATACCCCAAGGGGTCAATGATTAAAATTAATCTTTTTGGCTCATTTCAAGTGATTCTAAGTTTAACCTAAGGGGTTCTAAGTCCTTTGGGTTTAACTCCAACGGGGGAATTAATTTTCAAAGTTTAAAGTCCGGAAGGAGTTTTGTGCCATTCTGACTGTACTTCGGCTGCCAAGGGACCATCCGTTGTCAACTTGTGACTTGAAAATTGGTTATCGAGGCCTTTGGGTTTCTTGAGTGGTTGTAAGGATCCAACAGTTGTAACTCGTGACTTGAGGTTGGGCTTCTTTGTCTTCCTTTGACTTGGAGTTGGCTTTGAGCTTGATCTGAACCAAATTGGGCTTGATTTGGATTCATTAGGCCTTGCTTAGACTTGACTTATGTTTATTAGGCTTTATTTGGGTTTGATTTGTGGTTCTGAGAGATTTGGGCCTAATTTAGTTGTAATTGAGCTTGACATGTGTTTATTGGACTTTGTTTGAGCATAATTTGGGTTTTGTTTTGAGTTGGGTATGATTTGGTCCTATTAGGGATTTATTTAGATTTATTTGGAACTTATTTGGAGTTATTTAGGCATGTTTTGGGTTTGATTTGGTTTTGAAATTATTCTAAATTGGATTTGGGTTATGCATGATTTTATTTGGGTCTATTTGGAGTTGTTTGAGGTCATTTGGACTTGGTTTGGATTCAAAAGCGCTCAGGATTACTTGTTTGTGAGTTTTAAAATCAACATGGGCATGTTTATAAGTTTTCAGTGACTTCTCTAGCGGTCTTGGGGTTTTCAAGGGATTTTCTGCAAAGGTGCTTTTCTTCCCCGAAACTTCTTTTGTTTCAGGCTTTCTCTGTTTTTTTCGGCTTCAATATGTTATTTCAACTTCAGACTGCGTTTTTTCTCCTTTGAGGTTCTTGAATTGTTTAAATAGACCTCAAATTGTTTAAATGGTCTACTCATGATGAGCTTAATCTATAACTCGTGTGCGCTATTGTGCTAGATGAGAAGCGGAGAAGAGTTATAGATGTAAGTTCTCATCTCTAAATTATTTTGAAAAGATTAATTAGAGGTCGCGTGTGGTGTACGCTTGTGCACTATAGGCGTGTGGTGTACTCTTGTGAGCTATAAAGGTCGCGTGTGGTGTACTCTTGTGCGCTATAGGGTTGGTGGTTGTGCGCTAGAGGAGAAGTTGATGGGTTGATTTGAGAGGATATTTCAAGACAGAGGTGATGTAAGTTCTCATCTCTAAATTATTTTGAAAAGATTAATTAAAGGTCGCGTGTGGTGTACTCTTGTGCGCTATAGGGTTGGTGGGAGTGTGGTGTACTCTTGTGCGCTATAGGGTTGGTGGTTGTGCGCTAGAGGAGAAGTTGATGGGTCAATTTGAGAGGATATTTCAAGGCAGAGGTGATGTAAGTTCTCATCTCTTAATTATTTTGAAAAGATTAATTAAAGGTCGCGTGTGGTGTACTCTTGTGCGCTATAGGCTTGTGGTGTACTCTTGTGAGCTATAAAGGTCGCGTGTGGTGTACTCTTGTGCGCTATAAAGGTCGCGTGTGGTGTACTCTTGTGCGCTATAGGGTTGGTGGTTGTGAGCTAGAGGAGAAGTTGATGGGTCGATTTGAGAGGATATTTTAAGGCAGAGGTGATGTAAGTTCTCATCTCTAAATTATTTTGAAAAGATTAATTAAAGGTCGCGTGTGGTGTACTCTTGTGCACTATAGGAGAGGAGAAGTTGATGGGTCGATTTGAGAGTGTGCTCTTGTGGTGTACTGTACTCTTGTGCGCTATAGGAGAGGAGAAGTTGATGGATCGATTTGAGAGGATATTTCAAGGCAGATGTGATGTGTATATTGATTTTAATTACTTTAATTACATTAGTTCACCAGATATTTAGACTATCGCGCACAACCAACTGCTCTCGAGGTGTACTAATGCATTTGTTTATGTATTCATTAGTTCAACCTAATGCATTAATTTGTTTATTTGTTTATGTACAAAAATATAATTAAAAAGAAAGATGAACACCACACTCCCACCAACCCTCCCTGTTCTTTTATTTTTCTATTAATCAGAATTCTTACATCTAATACAATTTTTTATTGCTTCTCACAAGAACTAAAATAGGCCTCTTGTCCTTGAGCCTCTCTGGCAGGAAAATATTATCCCTTGCCTTTTCTACTTCATTTCTATTTTAACAATATCTCAATCTATACAAACAGAAAATAAATCAAGCCAACTAAGTAAAGAAAATAAACAATAATTCACAGCCTCCTCTGTCTTGTGCGCTGGATACAGGTCACATAAATGACATGTCTCAACACCCTCCCTCAAGTTAGCAGGTAGTACCTATCATGCCCAACTTGGCAATCAACTGCTCGAATACTTTTGTAGAAACTGCCTTCGTCAGCACATCTGCTAGCTGTTCTTCTAACCTCACATATGAAAAAGAGATGATAAGTGTCGTATAAGGCATCTATGCCGAGATATTTTTTGTTATCTTCAATGTAATATTTAGGAGATCTTATAATTAAAGGAAAGATAATAATTAGAAAATAGGCAGGTTGTACACTTCTTGTACAGAGTTCTATATCTGGGGCTGCTAGCCATAATTTTGATTATTCTGAACTATTTCTTCTGTATGAAAAATTCAATGAAATAAAAGAAAGGCAGGAGGGAGGATTGAGGGAGTCTTGTTTTTTTTTTAAGTTTTCAGTAATTTGACATGGTATCAGCGCTTTTGTTGACGGTTTTGTGCAAAGTGAAGGTGGCTTAAATCAATTCCTTGTGCAGTTGTCCATTTGATACTACATAGTCTCTACACATTTTTTTTAAGACCGAAAACCATAGAAGGAAAAATCGGTATCTGGATTGGAAAATCGGTCGGGATCGGCCGAATCGGATCGGAAAATCGGACTTTTTTTCCAAAAGCTTGTATAAATTAAAATTCTCATGTCCTAATTTGCGGCAGTGATTTGTTGAAAATTTTTTGGTAAAAATATTAAATACTTGGAAGTTATAATGGAGAAGAGTTTGTGAATAAAATACTTTGGTAACTTTTTAATAATTCAAAAAATAGTGAACATTTACAACATGCAGAAAACAATATTCAATATATAACATTCAATATTCAACATATATACATAGACATATTAGAGGAATATTACAACACTACCGAAAGTTTGATTTTCAAACATAATTTAATTTTTAAAACATGATTTTCCGTCAGTTTGTGACTCGTTTCTTTAATACTTATTATAGATAAAAACATGTTATAAAAATCAATTAAAAATAAACCAAAATCTCAAATTTTCGGACACAAAAGCAAGAGACATGAATCCGACACAAAGAATCGGACAGATATCAATCTCTCCCAAAAAATCATGTCTGTTTAAAGCTTGTCAATATTCCGTGATTCCCGTTTGCACCTCTCCCAAGAATCAATCTTTTTCTAGCTAGTACTGAATAGATGGCATATTTATCATAATATTATAATCTTTTTTTCTAGCTAGTATTGAATAGATGACTCGTCCGACCCTCAAATAAATCGGAATGAAACCTGCTATCTCAAACAAAACAAAAAATGAAGTAGTTGGGTTTTATGCATTATTACAATATGAAAAAAGAGTGAGGCTATGGTGCTATGCATAGCACCAATGGCTAGTGTACTACGGCTTAATATGGTACTTTTTAAAATCCTAACGGTTGATCCGAACCGTTCAATGTGATATCCATATGAATATGTACTTGCAAACTAAATTTTATATTTTTTTGAATTATTTTGACTATTTTTTTAGATAGGTAGAAAAATCAGTGTTTTCTGAAAATTCTGGACCATCAAAATTCTACCTATCTAAAAAAATAGTAAAAAAATTCGAAAAAATATAAAATTTAGTTTGCAAGTACATATTCATATGGTTATCACATTGAACGGTTCGGATCAACCGTTAGGATTTTAAAAAGTATCATATTGAGCCGTAGTACACTAGCCATCCGTGCTATGCATAACACCATAGCCTCACTCATGAAAAAATATTATCACATTTCGATTTGACTTTTTTGCATTATTACAACCTGAAACATTTAAACATTTATTCTAACCTAAAATGACATATATATGAAACATGTAAAAAAGATATATATATGAAACAATTAGTACTAACCTAAAATGCCCATCCATCGCATTATACTTGTGATTTGCTTGTATGGATTATTCACAACCGACTGCCCGCCATCCACTGTTAAATTTAACCCGCTGACATACCTCGCCTCGTCGCTTGCCAAAAATAGCATGGCCTCAGCCACGTCATTAGGCTCCAAGTGGACTCCCTTCAAATTTGCGTAGTACCCGGTCACTGCAAAGTATATCTTCAGCACAGCTGCTTTTCCCAACCATGCCGGAAGTAATGGCACAGTAAGGCGAGAAGGAACCCCCGCGGGTGACACGCAATTGACTCTGATCCCGTGCTTGCCTAACTCTGACGCCACACTCTTGGTTAGCCCTACCACGGCATGCTTCGAGCCGGTGTAACCTATCGGACCTAGACCACCCAGGATGCTTGCTAAACTAGCGGTAGAGATTATTGATCCCTTGCCACGTGGGATCATGACCCTTGCTGCGTGCTTCATCCCTAATATATACCAAAAGGAAGAAATCAAGGAATGATGACTAGTGTCATCTTTTATTACTAGTGGTCTAATGCTTATTTGCCTAACTCTAATCTATCAAGAGCTTTTGCATATAGTGCCAAATAAATTTCTACAAATGCAAATACACCCCAATCTATAATTTAAAATTGTAAGCAACATGGCATCAAATTGCCTTAAGTACGAGAAATCACACTCTAATTGACTCATCCAGGATACTCTTGTGGAATGTACCTTTTTCCATTGCATTCAAATTTCCAACAATTATATGTGCCATTTGAAAATTGAAATCAGGGTAACCTATTTGGAAAACGTTTGATTTCGAAAGTAAATAATTAATAATACCAATTGTTCTTACCTAAAAAGACGCCATCCACATTGATTTCAAACACCTTGTTCAATTCCTGTAAATCAGCATCCCTAATATCAGCAAACATATTTCCCACAATCCCAGCATTATTCACCATTATATCAATGGTACCAAAAGTCTCAACCGTGAAATCAACTGCTTTGCTTATCTCATCTTCCTTAGTTACGTCACAGTGAATGAAACAGGCGCAGGTCCCACTACCCAGTGACTCAAGTATTTGCTCACCTAGGTCATCCTGTATGTCAGCAATGCAAACCTTGGCACCCTGCTTTATGAAGAGTCTGACGGTTGCTTCACCGATGCCAGAAGCGCCTCCTGTTATAAGAGCAACCTTGTCTTCCAATCTAAACCATATTTTAGATTATGTTTAATATACTTTTACTTTTCTTTCTCATGCATCATGTCTTAGATAAGGAACAAAATCTAGTTCTCCTTTACAGTAGTCTGATCGATACAGTATTTGAATCTTGAGGGATCAGGTTATGGATTATTAAAATTAATTCAAATTTCCAAAACTTTGATTTTTTATATTTTTGTAACATGATATTATTCAACTGATATCTCCATCTAATAAGACCCCCTTTTGAAAATGTATTAGTAAAAGAATAATGTTCTTTTTTTGTGGATGGTATTTATGAAAACAACTTAACTCTCCAAAAAGAAAAAGAAAATATCACCCTGTACTGTCATAGTAACAAGATTTAAAATTATTCATACGAATTAAACAAACTTCTGAATTATTCCCGAAACGGTTTGCAAATTTTAAGAATTATAACCAAATTATTGGTAGAATTTATTTTCTTTCTTAAAACTTCAAAAATTTATAGAGGTTGGCTAATATCAAAACGTTTGTTCCGGAGCTATGTTGCAACCAATTGGTTTTCCAATTTTCAAAGTTCAAATGGTCAATCCACTGTGATTTCTATATTAAAATGTGTTCGGAGACCAAATTTTACATTTAAAATTTTTTTTTTTAATATTTATTTAGCTAGTTTTAAAATTGTTGATTTTAATAAAGAGTGAAAGATTTATGGGTCATTGAAAACAGAGATTTTATTATAGATTTGGTCTCCAATCACATTTTATTATAGATTGAATATTTAACGGTTTAGATCGAATAATATAAATAAGAGTGGATTGTCTCTAAATTACATACGTATTATACCCGAATAATGAACTTTGAATCTTGTCCAACTTTTTCCTAATCATATTTTTCATTATTCTCGACACCCCTCTATTTCCTGCCTAGAGAAAGGACAGAAAAAAGATTCCCTTTTATCCTTTTTCCAAATATATTCCCAATTGTTTTGTTATTTATAATTATTATGATTAGAACTCCAACATGATACTAGTTGGGTCACAGTTCGAACATGGCCATATTACAAAAGAAGACACAGATAGTTTTTACTAGTGAATTTTAAAAAGTAGATAAGCAGTTAACTTTATGTATGAGAGAAGTTCTTTTATTTGTAAAGCAGCCATAACTTGATTACACAGTACATTTATTCCTGAAACATATCAAACATAAGATATTTAATTAATTTTTTTTAACATATTAGTTATTTGTGAAATTGGATATTAGTAAATGCTCAAACAAACAAAAAACTGCAAAAAAAAAATTTGTCCCAAGTCTTGACTAAATTTATTACTATGCTACTAATAAAAAGGATTTTGTTGGTAACTTAGGGAGACAATTTTATGCAAATATGGAACAAGTTTTTCCTAGAACGACTTGCGTGTGGGACGCAGAGGGACGGGTGCCTGGCACAATCTCCTTAGCAACAAGGAAGATCAGAAACTAGAATCGATTGATCTTGTGTCGCTCCAATTAAGGAAATCAGCCCAGTGATAAGATGGAGATGCGGAATTTAAACTTGAGAATACAAAACAGAGAAGAGTTTATACCTCCTTTTGAAGACCGTGGTTGTGACCAAGGTATCTGCCATTAATAGATGTGCTAGGCTTCTGATGCCAGAATTGATAACTGAGAAGCGTTTTCACTGAGAAGCCTATTGGAATGATTATCCCTGGTGAGTTGACGTCTGATGCTAGAATTAAAGGGTTTCAATAGTACCGCCATGATAAAGGCCCCAGCATTGCAGTTAGTATTACCGACATTTTTATTAAGACCCAAAAAAAATAAAAATTATCAAATCTGCCCTCACCCCAGTTTTTTTATTAAAACTACCCTAACCGCTCCACTGTGGGGCGGTCCACTACCTATACCAGACCGCCCCCAGTGGGGCGGTCAGCTATAAAACCCCTATAAAAGGAGTTTCTCTCTCCTGACATTCATAAATTCATTCCAACATCCCAGAAAAGAAAGAGAGGCAATTTTGTGGCGATTTTGGACGATTTCAGGCTACAGTAGAGGTATATTTAAGACGAGAAGGATGAACAGTAACAATCGAGGTAAGAAAGAGAGCAACCGAGATCGTGGCATAGCGAGAGGAGGGTCAATTAGTGATGGAGGTAAAAATGAGGAAAAAAATACAAGTGTCCGAGATGCCCTGATACACAGACATGTCGATCATTCTTACAGCCGGAATTTCTTAGTTATGAAATTTCGGACGATGACTTTGTGGAACACTCCTATGGCTTTGGTTTGAAAAAGAAGAAGGTTGATCCAGAGCCTCCAGCATCGGACGATAAGTTTGTTCTGTGTACTGCTATGGCTATCACTTCGTCTGCTGTGACTAATCAAGATCCGGCAAAATCCGATGATGACTTTGTTCCATGTACTTTCAAGACTCGTTGTAAGAAGTAGTACTACATATTAAGAATTTATGTTGTAGACTTATTAAGAATTTATATTGTAGACTTTATTTCATCAATTTTGTGTTTGTTTATTTTTTTTTTTGTCAATATTTGTATATGTAATTAAGCAATGAAAATAACAAAACTGAAGCATATAAAATAATCGAGGTAAATAAAAAATTAAATAGTTCACAAACTACCAATTAGAATAGTTCACAACATACATCTAAAATAGTTCACAACATAATTTAACAAAATTTGGTAATAGCGACGACGTCAGAACAAACTCAGCCGACGTCTAGGTCTGCTTGCAGATGGTTGTGCGACACTACCGGATGTCTCTCCATGGCTACTATCGGTTCCTGGGCTTTCATGAGTGCGGTGGCTACTACCGGTTGCCTCAGCAACAACTCTAGCATTTTATTTTTCATTGGCTTCGTTAATGGCATCTGCATTTCATTCCAGTTCAACAAACATGGTATGATATTGAAATCGTAAAATATAAAATAAAATATAAAATCAAATGTACCTGCTCACTGCCTGTCAGTAGTTGAACCGCGAGCCTGATGTCCCATTCGCCTACCTTCCATCTGGTCCATGGTCATTACAGCACGCTTGTGGGGTCTTCTTCTTTTTCTGATCCACCCCTTTTCGAGCATGATTCTATCCCCAACATAGGCCGGCCACGCATGCTAGTTGGGATAAGGATGGAAAGATGCATCTCAAGTACTAGCAAGGTAATCGTTACGGTACATGTCTGCGACATAATCATCCTCAGAGAAATTTCTCTCTCGGCACACCGCCATAAAATGAGAACAAGGTAGGTGAGCTAATTGGATTCCTTGGCAAGTGCAGGTTACAGTATTGTCAGGTCCAAAAATAACAACATACTTGAACATCCTTTTCACAAACTCCATAGTCCCATCCTGTCTACGACCGGTTGGAGCGTACTCATTTGGACAGTGCACTTCGAATTCCAACATGTTATTCCCGTATGGGACAACTTTCATAACTGCACATTTCTCCCTATGTTTTCTTAGTTTCCCCTCCACCCTTGTTGAAAACGTTTGATTTATGGACAGTAATTCGAGGGCTTTAACACGTCGTTCAACAAACCATGCATTTAACTTGTAGAAGGTGTCATCCACAATTGCTGCCACGGGCAACATCCGGCTCTGCTTGAAAACAACATACAAGGACTCGGACCCATTTATGGTCATAATTCCCCATCGGTAACCTTCATCACGGGCTTGAAATATCTTCTCATATGCGGGTGGCTCAGCAAGATTGGTGGGATTATTTTTTTCCACCTTGAGTAAGTACGCATTTGCCTTTGGACAGTACTGAAAAAAAACATAAGTAAATAATTCATAAAATATAAGTAAATAATTCAGAAAATATAAGTAAATAAATAAAAATATACATATCTTGGCAAACTCTCTGAACATCTCTTCCACCCTTCTCGGCTTCTTCCTCCTGCAACCAATTTTGAATGTATCTGCAACCCATTTTTCGTATCCGCAGTTCTTGTTTAGGTTGTCTGCAATGTGTTGCATACACAGCATGTGCACACAGTCGCCGTTCGCTATCGACCACCCGTAATTTGTGCGATAAAAAACATATTTGATTCATTTGTGCTGGTCTGATATGACACAAAAGAACCTGTCGCCAACCACTTCTCTTCGTAAAAAACTCATGAAAAATCCCCAATTTTCACCATTCTCTTTCTCAACAATTGCAGAGGCCAAAGGCAACAACTGGTTTTCAGCATCATATGCACATGCTATCAGCAGTCTCCCCTCGTAATGGCGAGACAGGAAGCATGCATCTATATTGATGACCGGTCTAATGTATGGCACAGCTTGAATATATGGACTGAAAGCCCATGCTATGGCATTGAATTGCAATGCGCCATGGACATCATCTATGCTCAGATTCCAACATTCATACTTTGTACCGGGATTTGTACTTGCTATGGCCTGGAGCAATGGTGCAAGTAAGTTGTATGAACCATGCCAACTATCGAGCATTCGGCAGATAGCAAGTTCATGCCCTCTCCACAACCTGTTGTATTTTGGGGTGACATGTTTGTAAACGCGTCTGACCGGCCTAGCGACCTCCTTAATGCTCATCGATGGGTCATCCTTAACGTCAGTGTCAATAACATCAGCAATAAGTGCAGCCGTAAGTTGTGCACGGTCTGTTCTTGATGACGCAGACTTGCATGTGTGAGGTGGTTCACACTTCTTAATAATACATGCCTCCCCCTTGCCCACAGGGGTTGCATAAAGACGGAAGTAGCAACCAGGTGCCTCTTTACAAACCAAAACTATCATTTTTTTGTCCCTTTTGTGTACTCTGCACTCCCAGTTACCGTGAACATGAACCTCATAAATTTTCTTCATAAGTTCATCTAAGTTGGTATAAACCTGCTATGGAGCAAGCTCTGAATTGTATACGACACGCTTCCCAAAAAAGGTTATGTCTGCCTCTTCAAAAGCAGTGGTATAGTTGAATGTGGGGTACGGATGCCTATCTGTCTGACCTCTAATCAGAAATCTGTCTTCCCCAGGTAAATAATCTCCATCATCATCTGATGTGTGATCAGAATCCCAATCTTCGTCCCATTCATCACCCATGCCCAAATCTTGTTCTGGTATGGCATCGATCTCACCATCAAGGTCAAGATCTCTCCGGGTTGCAACGGGTGCCAGTATAGGTATTGATGGTGGTATATATGGAAATCTGGGTTGGATTGGGGTTTCAGGAGGAGGTGGTGGTGGTGGTAGCTCGGTGGTATAATCGTCCATGTTACAATCAGTGGTATAATCAGGTACATAATTGTCATAAACAGGTGGTACGTACGGTTCATAACTCGAGTGGCGGGGGTTGTCATAACTCGAATGGCGGAGGTTGTCATACCTCAAGGGGCGGGGGTTGTCATATCCCTGAATTGTCATAACTCGAGTGACGCGGATTGTCATAACCCGAGTTGTCATAACTTATATTTTTCCTAGAAGTTTCAACCCCGGGTTCACGCGGAACTCTCCTGGAATATAAGTCCATTACCAGGGTATCCTGTGACTGAAAAGTATTGTAAATACCCATCCATAACGCCTCATCTGTTATTGGATACCTGGTATAGTAAGGTCTACCCTCCCTTATTGTGTTAATCCGAGTAGCTAAATCTATATCACACCGGTTGGGGTTTACACCAATCTTTTCATACATCATTCCCTTCATTGCAACAAATGAGATATTTTCATTTACCTCGAAGCCATAGGCTGCCTCCTTAGTGAACTGTGCTCCCTCCACACCCCGGGTGAACTTCCCGCCCACATACAGTGCAACCAACATTTTTCGGTTTGATATCTACTATTTAAAATTAATTTAAAAAATTAAATTAATTAAATATACCTCTACTGTTGCCAGAAATCACCTCTCTTTCTTTCCTCTTCTTTCTCTTTCTTTTGTGGAATGTTGGAATGAATTTATGAAGGTAAGGAGAGAGAAAAACCTCTTTTATAGGGGTTTTATAGCTGACCGCTCCACTGGGAGGCAGTCTGGTATAGGTAGTGGACCGCCCCACAGTGGGGCGGTTAGGGTAGTTTTAATAAAAAAACTGAGGTGAGGGCAGATTTGATAATTTTTATTTTTTTGGGAGTATTAATAAAAATGTCGGTTAGTATTAAATGTGAACACTATAAATAGTTAGTTTGGTTCATTTATTAAGGTCCAACGGGCTTCAATTCAACATTTATAACTACTTAATTAGAGCACCATACCAAGATCCGGTACTGGTGCTGTTATGATCCAGTACAGCGCTGGTATCACGGTATCGATTTTGAAAATATTTAAGCCTTTATATTGTATTATTCAGCCCCTTGAATATAGGAAACTTTATACCATAAGCCCAAAATTCTAAATTAAATAAAAAATAATATTTAGTTCAAAGTTGAGCATCTTCTAAGTATGAAGGGGGGTCAATATATGTAACTTTAAAGTAATTGACCTTCAAAAATTGTAAAAATCATTTCATTATTGACATCTACTGTTGCAATTAGTTCTTTGTGTGTAATTATTACATCAATATCATTATTTGCTATCTATTGACCTTCATTTATAGCTTTTCTGAGTCTGCCCTGCAATTAGTCTCAAATTGCAGACATAGAATTTTGAAACTTGCGATCGTATTTTAATTATCAATGATTTAATAATATTTTTTTATCTCAATTTTCATCATTTGAAACTCAGGGCTGTTCGGCAACACCTCTTAATCCGCACTAGGATTAAGTCTTAAGGAGATTTTAAGGAACCGATATTCGATTGTCTTAATCTGCTAAGAAAGCTAAAAGAAGGGATAGAGGTGCCTTAAGACTCGGGTAGAGGTTTAAAATCATAGAAGAAAAAATCGGAATTGGAATCGGGATCGGCACCTTCCGATTCCGATCCGGATCGGTCCAAAATCGGTTGGAATCATTTTTTCCTCTAAAACTCTCTTTCCGAGTAAATCGGTCCAAAATCGGATCGGTCTTGTCCGATCCTGATCTGAATCGGCCGATTTTGCCTTCTATGATAAAGATCCGGCAAAAAGAGACTAAAGAAAGTGATCTTAATCCGTGTTAAGGAACTGGTGTTCTGCAGAATTAAGCGGCTAAGAAAGCTAAAGGAAACTTCTTTGGTCTTATGGAGGCTTAAGGAAGCCTTGCCGAACAGTAGAGGTCCCAAGCTATAATTTTTAAGGCATCTATAACCACAATAAAAATTTCGTGTAACCAAAATTAATAATAATTTATCATTATCAGTGAGAAGTGAGAACAAATTGTATACAACTTTTTCCTTTAACTTCTCAGTTAACCTTAACTGTAGTTATATTTCAGATGTTTTAAATGAAAAAAAAAAAACCGAGTTGGACCACGTACGCCAGTTCCACTAAAGGCAATTTTTCCATCATAAGGTTCATTAATTTTCCTTAAAAATGGTGTAGCGCTGGCATATTAAGGGCCACATATGTACATACGCACATCCACTTGTTCAGGACAACTGTTTATTATGATTAAATTATCAATGAAGCATTCATATATATATTCCGAATTATTTCTTTTTTTTTTGCTTCATATATAATCCGAATTATAAAATTCATGTGCCTGCAGATGATTCTCTTGATCAACAATAAACAAATCGCACATTAACCACTCCAAAAGATTCTCATCTTTTTTGTGGCTGAGAACTTTCTGGCAGGCATATGTATATACATACAATAATACTAATAATATATATATACTCGATCCAAGGGCTGTAGAACATGAACTGCATGAATACTGACATGGTTTAATATTCAAATCAATCAAACTATGTATATACATATACAAACTGTATCAAAGATGATCTAATCGATAATGGAGGTTCAGATCATGTCTGAATTAGGCAATTAGTGCATGACCACAAGCACATAGAATATATATAATTTTCATCCATAGAGAAACTGTACCATTGAGACAACCTCCTAATAAGGCCAAGTGCTATGAATTTGCTGCTGTCAAAATTAATTTGTCGGAATGTATAGATAAAATTGGTTCTGGTGAAGTCTCTAATTAATGTTTTAGATAGACATTGTCGCATTAAAACAACAATCACCTACCATTATAGCTAGGTTCATATAAAATAGTAATTAATTAACAACCATAGTATTATTAATTAATGTCAATATAATTAATTAATTAGTGAAACAACATGGAAGAATTTAAATCGGTTTTTAATTCGTATAGGTACACTGTAATAGCAAAGACAGAACATATATACCATGTTAGTGTTGAGGACGTGTTGACACCTAGAACAAATTAATTGATTAGGATGGTGAAATAAAAAAATAAAAAAAAATTGATTAGGATGGAGATAATGTTTGGAAATTGATCAAGGCAAAATTAGGCATTTGCTTTGCATGTGACCCTCCACATGCAGGACCACAACCGCCAAACAATAATGCCACCTCATCACCTCATCAAAGTCGAGCTACTTGCCAAAAAGTTCATATGTACACTAAAAATCGGAGTCAGCTGACACAGTGACAAATGAATAGTTTGAGTTTGGTTCGGCAGGATCAAAAATTCGTGATTCGGAAATATTTCTGATATAATTCGTGAATGATTCGGTATCATAAAAAGTCAAAAAAAAAAAACCCAAAAAACCTCTTCAAAAAAAATTTGTGTTTTATTTATGAATAAAACATATGATACGTTTTTTTTGCGTTTTATTCGGTGTTTGATTTGGAAACGTCAAAAATCCGAATAATTCGCGAATAAGCGTGATCTATGTTACTATGCTCCCAGGTACCGTAGATGATTCCTCTAACTTTATGATTTTAGATTAAATCTCAGTCAGTTTAGGATTGGAACTAGCGCAGGGGCAGTATTATTGGAGTTTGAGATTCATGCCAACAACTAATTGTAAAAGATTCCCTTTTCAGGTAATGAAGGGAGGATGTGAATTCTGTACCGGGCAGTGTGCATAGCATGTGATCACTGCCACTAAAATGATTTCTTTAGATTAGAAATCTGTACCGGGCAGTGTGCAGAACATATATAGCATGTTAGTGTACAGGACCAGAACCGCCAAACAATGCCACCACATGACTTCTTTAGATTAGATGAGCCCGGATTTGGTGAAGAGCATGTAAAATCTGTACCGGGCAGTGTGCATAGCATGTGGTCACTGCCACTGCCACTAAAATGATTTCTAAAAGAGTTTAAAAAAAGAACTAACAAAGTGGTGTCAATTTGTTTATTGTGATAGGTGACAATGTGCTAAACTAAATAATTATTTATTATTTTTTTCTGACAAATGAGTATATTATGTTATTTCTGCGGCGAAGTTACATAAATTCAAGCAAAGCACCTACCACTCGCATGATTTTTTTTTTTTTAACATACTTCTGTAATTGTATTTTTTTAATAAAAAACAATATAAAATATGTTTATTGTTCAAATAATTGTAAAATTATGTTTTATATCATATAATTCTGTCCTGGCTCCGTCCATATGTTACACTCCTGTTATTTTGATGATGGGGCTTCAATTGAATCAGATTGGGTCAATTTCTTCCTCTTTTCCTTGCTCTTACAAATTAATAGTCCAACGTAAAAAACAAAAAGATCATAGGTCGTTTTCTTTTGGAGCAAAGTTAAGGTGTGTTATGCTCATCAAAAGAGTTTAATGAGATAGGATATGAGTGTTGGACACTTATATGTAAATGGTTTTGGGCCTTGAGGCATAGGATTGAGGAGCCGGGGTATGGGATGTCACCTCAACAACCAAGAGTTATATTAGATGCAACTAGTAATGATAGCTTACTTGAATAGCTAAGTCTAAGCAATGATGCCAAAATTCATTTGGATTTGGTGAAATATAGATCTTGGTCCGCTATGTGGTTTTGTGATGGACATCGTTTTTAAAGCACATAGTGGGAGTATCTTTTATTAAATAAATATTTTTCTAAAAAAGTAAACTTTATATCTAAAATTATGCATATTTATTTGTTGTAGATAATAGCAAATACATATGCTTTTACATTGTGATATGCCCTTGAAAAGAAAAAAAAATCAATGGAACAAACCTTTTAAACTGGTATAGAAACTTACAGATTGTCCTTAAGCAAGAAAGAAGGAATACGTTCTAGAGAAACATGTTCCTAAAAACTAAAAGATGATGACAAAGCAGTTATTCCTTCTGCTGATTTATAGAGTTATGAGAAACATGTTAATCATGACCTTGATGTCACTTGTCTCATGCTTACAATAATGAATTATGAGCTTCAGAAGTAGCTTGAGAAATTGAGTGCTTATGACATAATTGTGCAGCTCCGTGAATTGTTTTGAGTTCAAGCTCGCACAGAGAGATTTGAGACATCAAAGGCATTATATCAATTGAAACTAGCGGAAGGGAGCCCAGTCATTCCTCATGTACTCAAGATGATAGGGTACGTTGAGAATCTGGATCGGTTGGGCTGTCCCCTTGATAGGAGTAAATTATATAGACTTTTACATAGGGTTTTGCCTCTAGTATTAGTCCAATTTCCTTGATTTAAAGTAGTTTAGTTAGGTTTACACCAGGAATAACCAGTTACTGCTATGTTAACTTGTCAATGCACGAAATATAACAAAACAACACAAAAGAGCCACATTATGGGCCGTGATCATGTTTACTCGGACTGTAATCCATTAAGGAGAAGAAGGCAGAAAATGCGCAACAGACAACCCACTTCATGGGCTGAGAGAGACATCTTTCAAACCGTAATCTTCTCCAGACTTAGAAGATTTCCAATCCAGGTGAATCACGACCGAAGAAGACCCATCGTAATGGAGAACGAAGATCTTCACAACCGTAAGAATCCTCTCTTGATCGTAGCCGTACAAGGAAACTTAATGGCTAAGGATCTATTACGATCGTAGGGAAAGTTTCACTAGCCGTAAAGGATCCTGCAAGATTTGTCAGCTACCTTTGCACAGCCGCCAACCATTTCACGACCATGAAGATTTCTTCATGGGCCGTGACAATGCAAAAACTTCCAGACTTACTGATTTCTTGCCAAAACTGGTTGATTCCTGCTAGAATCGAAGATTTGCTTCCCGGTCTCAGTTCAGTCCGTCCAAGGGGGCTATAAATATGCTTAGAGACTGAAGGAAAAGGCACCAATTATTCTACTACTATATTTCCATCTTTTCCTTCCACTTTTTACTTCAAGTTCAAGATCCAGATGGGACGGTCCAAAGAGCTTAAGGCGAAGACGGTGGAGAAGACGAAGGAAGCTTAGAGATTGATGTAACCCTTGCCTTTCTCTTTCTTTTAGTCGAATTTAATAGGTATTCCCTTACCTCATCCATGGTTGTTTATGCACCCATGAGAGGCTAGTTCTGTCTGGGGTCCATGGTTGTAGTACTTGATTTTTGTGTCTAATATATATGGCTTATTGAGTCTTTTTACTCTATGAGATTTGTTTCTATGTGCTATGTTTGATTGCTAGTGATTTATTTTGATTTATGGTATATTATGTGACAAATATGTACTTGTGTGGATGTGAGGGTGAAAGAACAATGTCGTATAAAGTAGTTTAGGGGCAAGGTTATAGGGGTAGTTTGTGGGTAAGAACACTGATGAACCAAAATGGTATCACTACTTTTAGTATAAATTAATATACCTTTTAACCCAAACTTCTACTTACATTTAGATCACAAGCGCATGATCCTACCGTGTAGTATAATTGGAGTGTCGATCCACAGAGATAGTGTATTAGATTATAAACACTTTTCACTAGTCTAGGTGCTCCGGTTAGTTGAAATCAGTTTAGAAAATAGATTTAACATAGTTTTGAAAATAGTTTGTTGGGTTCAATACCTTAAAGTTGTAGGCGGAGGTGCTAATTGTGCTAAGGTTTGAGTTAAACAATTAAATAGAGATCCTCTAGGGTTCAGGTATTCTCCTTCTAAATTATGCAAAATATATATTTCTGACTTCTCTCTACCCCGCATGCGGTCTGTCACCCCATATGCAATATAGAATTGTCCCATAGCTACCCCGCAGGGCGTGCTGGGTTTATGTGTACATGCGATCGGCTTTTGGGCTAACAGTTAAGAGTGTTATAAGTATGCAATTAACTTTATCACACAAACCTAATTGTTCATATCCTATTCTACCCCTCAATTAATTATCCCAAAGACCCTACCTAAATTAAGTATCTACTAATAAAACTTAAATTTCCAATCTACGCTATCCTGCCAAGGGAGCCCCCTGGGTTCTAACCCTAGTCTTTGAACCGCTGCCATGCCTCGTTTGTCGATGTGTTACATATACTTACATGCAATCCCACTCACACCAGGTCGCAATGAAATCATACACCAGGTCGCAAGGACTTAATAAAAAGGAATTTAAATAATAAAGTAAACACAAATCAACATGCACAAAACATAAATATATATATTAAAACATAACGAATAATTCGATTACAAACCCTCACTCTAGAGATGGGGAGTTTAGTTCATCATGGCCATGGCAAAATAAAAGAAATAAAATAAAGATAACACAGACTATAACCCAATTGAAAATTGAACAACCCTAGCCTCCTTAGATATCGCCTTCTTCTCCTGCTCGGCTTCCGATGACTACTCTCCTCTCTCTAAGTAACTCTCTAACCTAACCTAGCATGAAGATGCTAATCGATTCTATGAACTTAACACAATTAACACGCCTACTAAATCCTATTACATGAGAGGCTTTTATAGCCTTCCTAAATGAAAGGTGGATGATCACTCAAAAGAGAGCGATGTTTCTTTTAATATTTATAAACTCGGAAATGCTATCGGTTTCGACTGCAAGCGCACAATCCTATCTAGTAGTATAATCGAGGTCGATCCACAGAGAATATTGGTTCAGAGTTTTGAGCGATCGAATCACAACCTTTCGAAAGGCTAGACGAAATCTGAAAATTGAGAGATGTTGTTGTGATCAATGTAAATTAGGAAGCAATTAAAAGTAATTAAAATAAAGATAGAGATGAGAATTCCTAGGGTTTCGGCACACCATTGCTACTCAATCCGCTTTGATAATATATTCCTGTTGCGTCTGATTTCCTGTTGTTGTTTTATGAAAGACACCACATAGGTCACTGCGATTTATATTACGCAAGAATGACAGATCTTTCATCGAGATTCTACATAGAACACTGCAATTTTCCTTACGCAAATGACTGATCTCTTAAATGCTCAAAGTACTACATATAAACCTAATAGATCTCAACGAGGCTAATTCATACAAATAGCTTCTCTTACCATTAAAGCACTGTCACTACCCTAATGGACTAAACTAGATCATTGAAGTTAGATGAAAAGATAGTAAATCACAAAAGCATTTAGATTCAACAACAAGAAACCATAATCAACAGAAAATATATATATCAAAACATCAAGAGTAACAAGGTTTACTGCCTAGCCCTAAGAAAAGGAACTTAGCCGCGGAACGGCATTGTTACAAGCACTCCTCTCTTCTCTCTTTAATCAAATCTAACCTTAATTACAAAGATCACTTCTTTTTCTGCCCAGGGGCCTTATATAGGAGTGGAGGGACGTCTGGAGATTGAGTAGGTGCTAAGAAACTGATCTAGATACAGCTGTCGGCAGTTATTTTCCAAGGGGCACCTTCGGTTACGGTCCATATCAGGTGATACGGTCCGTATTAGGACCTTGTCGCTGAGGGTTTTAGTGCTTCTCACTCTATCTCCTAGTCTGTGCTAGGCTTGGTCCGTATTAGGTAATACGGACCGTAACAGAGACTTCGTTGATAAGTGTCGCTGATCCGATTGACCCGATTCTAGCTCCATTTGGTGTAAAATAGTCCTAAAACCTGTTTTCTACAATAAAACATAAAGAAGGGTGACAGTAGCCTTTTTCTCTAATTAATTAAACATAAGTGTGAGAAAATATGCAAAACCTAAGCCAAAACCCTACGTAAATCATCATTATTTTGCCTCTCAACTTGAATTGTTGTTTGCCCTCAAGCAACGACATCCCAGCTGGTCAAAGGTTCGGTCTAGGTTAAACCATACAATCTCAAGGACTTGTTCAAAATTAAATTAGAACTTAGATTTGGTACAATTGGCATGACAATAAAAATTTAGAACTCTAAAATATTCATGACCTCTCCCTTGAACAATTTATTCATCCCATAATTGACCTCATTATGCATATCCTAGAAAAATTACTATCAAACAATTTACTTCACAAATATCTTTAAACTTGAGAGTATTAATTTCCCCTTCGATTATAAATAGATCTCTTCCAATCGATAAGAATTCTAATGATATAAATTTTGATTTTCCTTCCCAATTGATTGGAGCAAAGTTTTGACAACTAAGTGTGTTGGTACTTGTGACTTTTTTTTGAAAAATTAAATATGTACAAAAATTAAAATTTGGGAGGTTTTATCGAGCCTATTGGTAACCAGTCTTGTGTAGCCACCCGTACTCTTTTTTTATCCTCCATCTTTTATTCTATTTTTTTTTATTTTTCTCATTTCTGATTTTTTTGTATTTTTGTATTTTTCTAAAAAAATAAATATTTTGTGTCACAAGCACCATGATTACACACAATTCCATGTATTCATTAATACAAGGAATTATTGCATAGTTTCGCTAGGGGTCTATCTATAATAAACGGGAATTCTAAAACACTATAAAACTTAAAAGAATTTGCAAAAATAAATTTCTCAACAATAAAAATTTCTAGGATTTGCGATTTTGGTCAACATTCATGGTTAGCAATTAATTGTTCACTTTGAGACCACTAATAATTTTAAAAATCCGAAATTTTTTTTATCATGGCCAATTATCTAAACCCTAGCCTAACTCAATTCAAAACAATTCCTATTTGATTAACCTACTCCTAGAGAAAAATAAAAATGCAAGCTAGCTAAAAAGCTCAATTTAATCATTCTAGGATTTTTGGTAAAGCCTCCAACCCTAGTCAAAAATTGAGTAAAACTACTAGCACTTAAGAAATTAAAATGCGAAATTTTTTAAAGATACATGGTCAATTTACCTCCTACCCCCCGAATAAAATGGAGCATTGTCTCCAATGCTCGAGAGATAAAAATAAAGGAAGTAGTAAAGTAAAAAGACCGGGGAAAGATACAACTCACTGCACCTCAATCCTGAGGTGGTGGAGGTGGTGGTGGGCGCTAGATCTCCTCGTAGAATGAGGGGTCGAAGAGTCTGAATGGTGGTGGCTGGTATGGCAAACCGGTGGTGAGGGCATGCTGGTAGTATTGTTGTGACATGTAGCGGGCCTGCTGTGCCTCCCGCCTGTTGTTGGCGGCATACCCTCGCAGCTCGTCCATGCCCTGACGAACCTGGCCTACAGAGTGATGGGCCACGTCATACTACTGATCAAGTCGGGCATAAGTGGTCCTGGTATCAATGGAGAATCTCTCCATGTTCACGTTGACCCTTTGGACGGCTTGGAGAACTCGGTTGTATCCACTCTGAGGGGCATCAGATGGTCCCGCCCCTTGTCGCGCTGCTTCTGCTGCGAGCGCCTCTTGTCGAGCCCTTTGTTCATTTGCTGCCAATTCTTACATGTATGAGGCGGCTGCTGCGTTTTGGCCCCTCTCCTCTTTTCAGCTTCGGCCTCTAGGGCCTCGAAATCAACCTCATCATCATCCTCCTGAGCGGCCTGTCTGCTGATAGGGGCCACTTGCCTCCACTTTTGTTGGTTTTTGAGAGGTAGTGGTTTGCAAGGTATTTGGACCCTCCTTCTTTCGATGTTGTATAAGTATGGCTCAGGAGGTCTGCCACTGATCATTCTCATCGCGGTGAGGCACTCGATATCTAAGAAATTCATGCCGGTACCTTCTTTTAAGAAATCTACTTCGATAGTGAGTTGGCGAGCGAGGATTGTCGCGATGGCATGGATGGAGATGTTTCCTCTGCCCCTTTTGTTTTGGCCAATCGAGTGGATGTGGTTGCAGAGGAGGTGGCCGATGTGCAGAGGCTCTTCCAGTGTAATGAGCATACACTTGAGGATGTATAGCTCAGGGAAGGTGACTTTCGCACAGGTCTCACCTCGAGCAAAGAGAGAGTTGCTGAGAGCTGCCTGCATGTACCGGAGCACCGGATGGACAATGTGGCTGGCAACTCTGGGGTCGCAGTCGCGGTCATTGGTGATCAGTTTCCAAAATTCCCGTTCACCATTGTATGCATTTATGCCTTCATCTTTAAAGCCAAAGATGTCGCAGAAGTCACGCATTGGCATCTCCTATTCTTTGTTCATCAGTTGAAATTTAATTTCATCATTTTCGGAGGAGAAGGTGGCACTGAACTCACGGGTGAGGTCGTCATAAACCGGGACATCAACAAGCTTATTGAGAAAGTGCCAGATGTGAACCCTTTTGGCTAGGGTTTTGAATTGGGCGAGGAGGCCGAGCTCTTCAAGGGTTTCGATATGGATGGCCTTGTGGTTGATGATTTTGTTGTCTTCCAATTTGTCAAAGACATTGGCGTGTGTTCTTCTCAAAAATTTTATGGCCATCGGTCATATTCTTGCCCCTCCATTGGTTGATGCTCATCTTGTGCAAGAGAGTCCGGCAGTTCTTCCCGTTCGAGGCTTTGTTGTTCGGGTGATTCAAGTGGTGGATTTTGAGAAGAAGACTCTCCCATATTCTTCTTGCCTCTACCTGTTAAAGCTTTGAGAAGACCTCGTGTTTTTGGGGCCATTTCGGGGGTTTATCAATCACTGTTACGGACCGTATTGGGTCAATACGGACTGGTTACGGACCCCTGTGATGGTAGAAATCTGGCCAAGTACAAGACTGAATACAGACCATATTGACAGATACGGACCGTATTGGACTGGTGCTGGTTCTGGTGAACTGGTAAAACCTAATTTTTTTTGTGTTTTTTGTGATTTTTATATTTTGACTAAATCTAGAAAAGAAAACAAACTCTAAAGCTAAATTGCAAAGAGGAATAAAATACTAATTTAAGAATTTGAAATTAAGATTGAAAATTAAGAGAGAAAAGGGGGAAGAACCGAAAATGGTGAAGATCGGTGGTGCTCACGGTGGGTACGGGTCAGATACGGCCCGTGTTGGTGGTTGGTGGTAGTGCGAGAGGTGGTTGATGCGATCTTCCGTGGTGGCCGGCGGTGTATTGTGAGGTTGGCTCGGGTTTTTGCAAGAAAGAGGAGAAGGAGGAGAGGAAGGAGGAAGAAAATAGGGAGAGAAAGAGAAAAGGAGAAGAGAAACGGGAGAGAGAGTTCAAAGAATAGAAAAACTTCTATTTTGAACGGTTACCGAACTTCACGCCTCTTCGTTAACGGGTTTTAATTCTCAGATCGGCCTTGATTACGGACCGTATTAGCTGATATGGTCCGTATCCGATCCGAAATTTTTGATCCTGATAACTGTTTCTCAAGCTCTTTCTTTGAATACGGTCCGCATTGGCTGATACTGTCTGTATTCGCTACTGTCTTCCTTTTTCATCCAACTCCCTGCTCCGTATTCACTGTCGTAGTCCGTATTGGCTGATACGATTAGTAACAGAGAATATTTTCTTGACTTTTCCAATGTTTTTAACCGAGCCCTTCCTCTAGCATGTTCACTTGGTCATGAAAAATGAGTGGACGTTATTCGTTCTCCTATTAAAGTTCTAAACAAACTAAAAATAAATAATTAAGAAAATATAATAGTGGCCTTGGGTTGCCTCCCAAGAAGCGCTTGTTTAAAGTCGTTAGCTTGACTTTGTGTCTTGTTAGTTTCTTCCAGATGTCCTCCCGATAATGCAAGCGGGTTGCTTGTCGGGTGGATCGCTTTCAGCGTCTTTTATGGTCTCATTGCAATCACTGCCCCTTTTGAGGAAGCCGGTTGGTGTTTGAGGTCCAGGATCAATGCCACACTCACACCGAGTACTATTTCAACCTCGTCCAGTCTTTGAGAAATTGCATCAAGTTCTTCGCGGAGGTTTTTGATTAATGCAAGGGCTAAGAGAGAATAATTCTCTGTTGTTTGTGATATTATGACTCTTGTTCAGATCATCGGTTTGTGTTGTCATGGAGGTTGGATGGGTCTGACCGTCATCTTGTATGATGAACAATCTCTCCATTTCTGCTTCGCATGTCATTTCTCCGATGTCTTCTAGTTCATCCAGTCGCAATTCATCATTGCTATACTCATCCGCTGTTTCCAAATTGTAGACAAGATTTATGTCAGGTGGGACTTTGGTCTCATTCATGTTGAAGATCATCTTGTTTTCACCAACATTTAATGAGATCTTCCCATTCCTAACATCAATCATTGCCCCACATGTGGCGAGGAATGGCCTTCCAAGGATGATCGGAATTGCTCATCTTCTTCCATATCAACCACCACAAAATCTGCTGGTATCCAAAATTTACCAACTTTGATTGGGATATCAAGCAACATTCCTTCAGGATATCGAATTGATCGGTCAGCTAGTTGCAATGAGATCCGCATTGGTGGTAGGTCTCCACATTCCAATTTGTCAAATACTACCTTAGGCATTAGACTCACACTTGCTCCCAGATCACATAAAGCTCTCTTAAAATCTGTTGTGCCAATGGTGCATGGTATCGAGAAGCTTCCAGGATCTTTCAACTTTGTCAGTAATTTGCTTTGCACGAGCGCACTACATTCCAGATTGAGCGGAACTGTCGAGAATTCTTGGAGTCTACTTCGGTTTGAAAGAATCTCCTTCAGAAATTTAGCATACGAGGGTATGCTTGAAATTGCTTCAGTGAAGGGGATCGTGACTTGTAGTTGCCTGAGTGTCTCCATGAATCTCGCAAGTTGCTGCTCCATCTTATGCTTGGCAGGCCTTGGAGGGAATGGCAGAGGTGGCTTGTAGGGTGGTGGTGAAATGTATTCAGGTTCGGGTTGTCGCTCGTCTCCACCTACGGTGTCATTCTGCTCCTCGATAGGGTCTGCCTGCAGTTCGAATACGGGCAGCTCCAGTAGTTGCGGCTCGTATTCTTCAGAATGCAATGGCTCAGCATGCATCTCATCGGAAGTTGGATTGGGCATGGGAGGTCCCTGATAAGCTGTACCGCTCCTTAATGTTATGCATTTGCAAGTCTCTCTCGGGTTTTCTTCCGATTGGCCTGGAAATTTGCCTTTTCCACGTGTAATATTCGAGAGTTCTTTTGCCATCTTAGAGATATTGTCTTCTAAGTCTTTGTTGCGGTTTGTTAAGTAATCGATTTTTTGCGCGATTTCAGTGTTAGCCTTATCTTGCTTCTCTAGGAATCTTTCCATTAATGATGTGATGTCAGGTTGCTGTAGTTGGTTGTTGATGTCTCGATATTTGACCTATAAATCCGACCAATTCCTGTACCAAAATCTGTGTTTTTAACCACCAAATCGTGTCTATTATATTGAATATCTATAGAATGTGGTACTGCTGTGTTTTTATTCTTACTTTGCAGAAAACGAGCGAAATCAGGGAAGATTGCAAGTTCTGAGATCCTACACGCGGGCCGCATCAAACCCTGACGTGATCACTCTTCACACACGCGAGAGACACAGACACGCAGACCGCGTCACACCACACG
This sequence comes from Carex parvula, assembly GCA_025461045.1. NCBI lineage: Eukaryota > Viridiplantae > Streptophyta > Magnoliopsida > Poales > Cyperaceae > Carex > Carex parvula. Next base: position 1,227,100 of record JAJGRW010000761.1, read on the forward strand.
CGGGTCGCATCAGCCTATTCCGGAAACAAAATAGAAAAGGAAACAGAGGCTCAATGAAGGAAAGGTCGGCCAGAAGGGCTATATCAGGGGATTCCTTGCTAGAGGGGGATTCATTCTATTCTTTATTCTGCATTTTTAGAGAGCAAGAGACAGATTCTAGGGATTGGTGCTTGACGGCTTAGCTTGGAGACGAAGTTGAGAAGCGAAAGACGAAAGTTCTTCACGGATCTTCTTTGTATTTCGGGTTTTGTCATGGCTATTTCTTCTATCTTTTGTTTTGATTGCTTTTTGACTATGTGTGAGTAGTTTACTTAGTTTCTAGGGTTACGATGTTGTTTGATTCTTTGTTTTGTATGCATGTTGTTTGAATCTGTGTTGAATGTTAGTGTTTAATTGTTTGAGTAGTATTTAATTGCTTTGTTGAAGTTGATTGAATGATTCTTGATTGTCTACTGTTAGATGTCTATAGCATCTTTCTAGTAATTTGGCCCTGATGTTTCTCTCAACCAAACTTAGTATTTGAGGTAGGTTTACGAGCCGTGAGGCGAGACCAAATAGTAACTGAGAGGTGAACTTTTCCACTTATCGAGAGGTAGTGGTTACCTTTAGTAAACCGGACAATTAACTTAGATTAAAAACCTAAGAAGGTGAAATTGCATTTCCAATACCAAGTTTATTAAACCAACAAACGAGAGTTGAGGTTTAGGAACATTAGGTTCGGTCAATGAATCCTTACACTAAAGAACAACGCAAAAACAGACAGCTGCTGCATTCACTCGAGGTCCACGCGGGCCGCGTATGAGAGTACGCGGGTCGTGTCTTCCACGCGGACCGCGTATGAAAGTACACGGGTCGTGTGTGGTACCGAGAGGCAGAGTTGAAGATGAAATCGAAAACCCTGGAAACGCTTTTCTCTATCTGATAAAAACCAAATTTTACTTTCTGTCATTTTAATTATTTCTGTCATTGTTGAACTTAGGAATATTAAACAAACCAAATCAACCTTTTCCAACTTCTAGTACCTAATTGATTTAAGTAGAGTTCCAGATTAGATTTTGAACCGTCCTGTGGATCGATACCTGACTAAACTATACGATAGGATTGTGCACTTGCAGTCTAGTCGGAAGTTAATTCAAGGTTTAAAAGCTACAGCTTGCTGTAGTAAAACTTTGTGATACACTTTTGTGCGAACAAGTTTTTGGCGCCGTTGCCGGGGACGGCATCATTTCTTTTCTGGATTTTTTCTTATTTTAATTAATCTAGATTTTAATCTGTATCTGTTCTTTCAGTTTTTCTCTCTTTCAGGAACACACTGGCTTTCATACCACCTCCGAAGGGCGATTACCATCTGAGGAGCTCAAGACACCATGGATCTGATGTACAATATGGCGACAAACCGACAGTGGTTTGGCCGCGACAGTTCTCGAGCTGGAGGAGGCGGCCGATCCAAAGTTGATCAGATCACAGCTCTATCTGCTAGAGCTGCCGAGCTGGAGGAGGCCATGCAGAAGGCTTTTATCAAATGAGCGTGAAGGCAGTCAGTAACCATCAACCACAGCCATGTGTCATGTGTGGGGACAGGAGGCACCCTTACGAGTATTGCCCACTGGCAGAATGGGATGAGGAACCAGAGCAGGACAGCTATCTCAGCAACAACAATTGCAATTTCTACAACATTGCACCATTCAATAACTCGAACAATCACGCATTTCAATCCGATCCACCCGAGCCGTACATTGATCCCGCTGTGAGCGACTTCAAGCATGAGCAAGGGAAGATGAACCAGATGCTATTCGAGCAGATGCAATCAATGAATGCTCAACTGACTGCTCAGATTGCTCATAACAAGATGATGATGGAGAAATTGAGATACAAAGCTGGCCCAAGCCAACCACAACCTGGTAAGCTACCCAGCCAGCCAGAGCTCAACCCTAGAGGAGAGGCTAAGGCGGTCACCCTGCGAAGTGGAACCTAATATGAAGGACCAGCCCAGCCAACAGACCAGACCGCACTGCACACGGGCCGCGTCACTGACACGCGCCCCGCGTCACCACCTGAAGAAGAAAACCCTAGCCGCGTTGAACCGACTCGACCGGCAGTCATTGCTAAAGAACATGTGAACGCGGGCCGCATAACTGACACGCAGGCCACGTCGAAGGAGGCTGACAACCTGGGGGAACTGACACACGGACCGCATGCATCTTGCATGGACCGTGCACCACAGCCAGAGGAGTTGGAGATGTCACGCGAGGCGCACAAAGCTCACACAGGAACCTCACACGGACCGGACATATCTCACACGAACCGTGCAACAGCCCAGACAGAGCAGCCGACCCCTGAGCTCAAGCCTCTGCCAGCTAACCTCAAGTATGAGTTCCTGGACCCAGATAAATCTCGTCTTGTGATCATAAGTGCAGATCTTAAACCTGATCGGACTGCTACGCTATTGGAGAAATTGAAAGCTAACAAAGGCGCGATCGGGTGCTCGATCAAGGACTCGAAAGAAATCTTGTGGATTCTTCTGATGCAAGAGTTTGATCGCGTGGTCCGTGTACCTCATAAGTGGGTGCTCCCCCCAGTGCCACCCGATCCACCTCCCACCAACCAGTGAGGCGCCCCCGCCTCATCCCTCGCTCACCATCTAGTAAGTTTCCATATTTTCTTCTATTTACTTTTTCCTTGTGTAAATTCAAGCATTGAGGACAATGCTTCATTCAAGCTTGGGGGGTGAAATAGAAGAAAACTGTATCTGCATTTAGACATGTTTATTTTTCAAAAATTTTGCATTTTTAGGTGATAAATTTGTGTGATTGCTAGGATTAGGGACTTGTTTGAAAACTTTTGGTTGTGATTTGGATTATCTTGAGAATTGGAAATAACCCCATAATTGATCAAAGAACTGCTTAAGATGGGATGTTTTGAGAAATTGAAAAGATGAAAGCTTGAATTGTATTGAAAAAGCCTTTTGAAACTGAACTGTGCCTTTTAAGTTAGAGAATTGGGATTTTAAACAAATAGAAAGATTGAGATATCCGTTGGTACGAAAGAATACCATTGGATGTGTGTATTCATGGTATATGCAAATAAAAAAAATGAAACAAATGAAAAGATGGAGAAAATAAGAGTACTGGCAATAAGTCCTACGGGGCACCTTTGAGCTCGTCTCCCAAATTTAGAAAAAAAAAGAGTACTGGCACAATCCGGCGGGATGCCTTTGAGCTCGAAAACTTTCAAAAACTCTTGCATATATCAACACATGAAATCCGCGACTTTCTAACCTAAGCTTGTCCCAAGCTTGGGAGGGTTAAAAAGGGAAAAATCATGACAAATGAGGGCATAGATTCAGTGAAAGAATGAAATATTGATCAATATTGATCAACTCATGTAAATTTTCACATTTAGGAACTCAATTTGCATTTAGGTAAGATTAGAGTCCAACCCGGTACCTAAGTATGGATCTTTGCTTGAGGACAAGCAAGATTTAAGCTTGGGGGAATTTGATGTCTCGATATTTGACCTATAAATCTGACCAATTCCTGTACCAAAATCTGTGTTTTTAACCACCAAATCGTGTCTATTACATTGAATATCTATAGAATGTGGTACTGCTACGTTTTTATTCTTACTTTGCGGAAAACGAGCGAAATCAGGGAAGATTGCAAGTTCTGAGATCCTACACGCGGGCCGCGTCACATCCGAAGCGGGCCGCATCAAACCCTGACGTGATCACTCTTCACACACGCGAGGGACACAGACACGTGAACCGCGTCACACCACACGCGGGTCCCATCAGCCTATTCCGAAAACAAAATAGAAAAGGAAACAGAGGCTCAATGAAGGAAAGGTCGGCCAGAAGGGCTATATCAGGGGATTCCTTGCTAGAGGGGGATTCATTCTATTCTTTATTCTGCATTTTTAGAGAGCAAGAGACAAATTCTAGGGATTGGTGCTTGACGGCTTAGCTTGGAGACGAAGTTGAGAAGCGAAAGACGAAAGTTCTTCACGGATCTTCTTTGTATTTCGGGTTTTGTCATGGCTATTTCTTCTATCTTTTGTTTTGATTGCTTTTTGACTATGTGTGAGTAGTTTACTTAGTTTCTAGGGTTACGATGTAGTTTGATTCTTTGTTTTGTATGCATGTTGTTTGAATCTGTGTTGAATGTTAGTGTTTAATTGTTTGAGTAGTATTTAATTGCTTTGTTGAAGTTGATTGAATGATTCTTGATTGTCTACTGTTAGATGTCTATAGCATCTTTCTAGTAATTTGGCCCTGATGTTTCTCTCAACCAAACTTAGTATTTGAGGTAGGTTTACGAGCCGTGAGGTGAGACCAAATAGTAACTGAGAGGTGAACTTTTCCACTTATCGAGAGGTAGTGGTTACCTTTAGTAAACCGGACAATTAACTTAGATTAAAAACCTAAGAAGGTGAAATTGCATTTCCGATACCAAGTTTATTAAGCCAACAAACGAGAGTTGAGGTTTAGGAACATTAGGTTCGGTCAATGAATCCTTACACCAAAGAACAAAACAGAAACAGACAGCTGCTGCATTCATTCGAGGTCCATGCGGGCCGCGTATGAGAGTACGCGGGTCGCGTCTTCCACGCGGACCGCGTATGAAAGTACGCGGGTCGTGTGTGGTACCGAGAGGCAGAGTTGAAGATGAAATCGAAAACCCTGGAAACGCTTTTCTCTATCTGATAAAATCCAAATTTTACTTTCTGTCATTTTAATTATTTCTGTCATTGTTGAACTTAGGAATATTAAACAAACCAAATCAACATTTTCCAACTTCTAGTACCTAATTGATTTAAGTAGAGTTCCAGATTAGATTTTGAACCGTCCTGTGGATCGATACCTGACTAAACTATACGATAGGATTGTGCACTTGCAGTCTAGTCGGAAGTTAATTCAAGATTTAAAAGCTACAACTTGCTGTAGTGAAACTTTGTGATACACTTTTATGTGAACAGTTGTACTGCCTTGGTTGGTAATTGGGTTGTGGTTGATAGTTCTATTGAGGTGCAGCAGGTCTTTGATTGTTTGCGTATGAGAGATTTGGATGGTTTCAGTTGTTCAGATGGTATGTATTGTAGGCGGGCTGAGGTCGAGAGCTGTTGTCGATGGCATTTGCTTGCTCTATTTCTTCCTCAGTTGCTGTCATATTCATACCATTCGGTCATCTCATGCGCTCCTCCACAATAGCCAGATGCTGTTGCGGCATTGACTGCTGCTACCGTTCGCTGCTTGGTCTGCTTGTTGAGTGCCATTTGCAAAGCATTGATCTTTGCGCTCAACATGGATATATCATCTACTCGGTGCATGCCAGGTGTTGGAGTTGTCTTCTTTCGCTCAGGGATCCAGTAGTGTTGGTTGATTGCAATCGCTTCAATTAGGTTGTAAGCCTCGTCAGCTTCCTTGTTCATGATTGCTCCTCCTGCGGAAGCATCAATAGACAACCTATCGGTAGGATTTAGACAATTATAAAAAGTTTGGACAATCAGCCATCTTTCTAGACCATGGTGTGGACAACACCTTAACGTATCCTTATATCAATCCCATGCTTCACACAATGTTTCACCATCCCTTTGCTCAAAATTAGTAATTGCATTTATAAACCTTGAAGTTTTGAATGGTGGAAAATATTTTGCAATAAACACATTAAACAATTGGTCCCCAGTTTGAATGGAATTGGTCGGTAAGGAAAACAACCATGCTCTTGCTTTATCTTTTAATGAGAATTGAAATAGCATTAGCCTTATTGCTTCATCGGTAACTCCGTTGATCTTTATCGTCTTGCATATCCCAAGGAAATTGACAAATGAAGATGTGGATCTTCATTTGGAAATCCTCCAAATTGCTGTTGCGAAACCATATTTATGAGAGCAGGTTTGATCTCAAAATTATGATTTGTAACAGTTGGCGGGTTTATGCTAGAATTAGGATCATTCGCGCGCGGTATGCAATAGTCTCGTAGAAGTTCGGGTCTTGCTGCATCGTGAACTTCATTATCACCATTGTTTTCTTGTCTTCCATTGATCGGTTCGTTCGGTGGGATATTCATGTTGATCGAATCTGAGTCCTCTTCGCTTTCAGAATTACTCGAGGAAGAACTATGATTGGTTCTTATCGGTGATGTGGAAGCAAATTGTCCTCTCCTACTTGCAATCCTTAGAGATCTCCGTATGGATGATTCGGCCAGCGTGCAGTGTCCTAAAAAGAAAAGAAAATAAAAAAATTAAGCTAAAAACTGAAAATAAAAAGAAAGATAAAAATAAATACGAAATTGAAAATAAAGGAAAAATAAAGATGCAGAAAATAAAAAGGAAATCTAGGCGTCTCTAATTAATTGGATTCTGATAAGTGCAAAAATATATACATATTTATTCCCTTATACTTATTCTTTTGTGCAGAATTTGTGCCTAGTTTAGCTCACTAATTGATATTTTGATTTCAGGAGCAAATGAAGAAGTTCGGTGAAAAAGGAAATAAATCATGCAATCTGGACAGCTATGGCAACGTTTGGTATTTTGGCCAAATCTTTCTCATATCAACTCTTAATTGGCTGAAACAAAATTCTGTGAAAAGTTGAGAATGATTTCTACAATTTTTATATTTTGAGTATCTTTGAATTCGGAACATATCCTGAGCAAATATTCATACAAAGAAGCATAATCTGGATTTCTGCGCTGGAGAAGTAATTATGGAAAGAATTTGAAGGCAAATATTGAAGATATCAGATACTTAGAGATTTTTGGGAAGATAATTTCCTTGAGGGTAAATACCAGATATTCAAGTATTTTTGTAGCCTATATATAGAGAGGTATTCTCAGGGGGAAAAAAGGCAGAAAAACACACAAATAATCTCTCCTTTTCTTTGTAATGTGCTCTTTCATCATGCGAGGCTAGGCTTTTCTTTTCTAGTTCAAGGGGATGTTGAAATCTAAGATCTTGTCCATGCAATAATCAATTACTGTAACGTAGCTTCTTACTCTTTTTCTTTATGAATTGATTTTGTTATTCTAAGTTTAATGTTAATGATTTTTGTATGCTTGATTTAGTTTTGGCCTGCTATCTCATTCATGTATTTATCAGATATTAGAATTTAAGGCTTCAATCCGTAATTGTTGTTGCTCTTGATTCATAAGTAGTAAATTAGTGATCGTGCATCATTAAGAATAACACAACCTAAGTTAAATAAATAGGGCATCCGATTTTATTGCTTAGACTAACCTATTGTTCTCCGACCAATAATGCTATTGTTGCACTAAATCTAGAGAGGTTATCCTAGGTTGTCCAGCAATTAGGTGTAATCCAACGAGCATCTCTTGGTTACATATATATAGGGAGAAATTGGGGTAACAGAGCTTGTTGTTATCTACGGTTAGTAATTCCATAAATAGAGTAAATTGCGGTACAATTGATTAAGCATTCAAGCTTAGATTGAAACTGAACCAAGAACTAGAATCTTTTAAATTGTTTGATCTTTTATCATATTTATTTTCATCTGTTTGCTACAGTAAAAAAAATCCCCTCATTTTTATTTCAGTCACGTTAAACATAAATTAATTAATTACTCTCTGTGGATTCGACCCTTACTTGGCATTTCTACAAAATCTTAATAGAAGTAAGGAATTTATTTTTTTTGGTGCTTTCGGCACGCATCAAATTTTGGCGCCGTTGCCGGGGAGTAATTTTTGATTAATTTTTGTTTTCTTTGTGAGTTGCTTTTGTTATTTAAATTTTGCATGCCCGTAACTCGTTCTTCTGACCAAGCTATTTTGCAGGTTGATTGGGAAATTAATAAAACTTTGTGCAAGATAAAAAGATCTAGGAAAGCTTTGACCGAAGAACTCTTAGGTCCAGAATCTTCTTCTAACGACTTGGAAATTGAGAGAGAAGTCATGGCCAACAACAGAACTCTAAAAGAATTGGCGGCACCAGATTTGAATCAACAATCTCTTTGCATTACCTTTCCTGCTTTAGGTGAAAATACAACCTTTGAACTTAAATCTGGACTAATTCATTTATTGCCTTCCTTTCATGGTTTTGCAGGTGAGGATCCACACAAACATCTCAAAGAATTTCATATTGTTTGTTCAAGCATGAAACCTCCTGGGATAACAGAAGAGCAAATCAAGCTGCGAGCCTTTCCATTTTCATTGAAAGATGGGGCTAAAGATTGGCTCTACTACATACCCTCAGGAACTGTCACTACATGGGAAGGGATGAAAAGAATATTTCTGGAGAAATACTTTCCTGCCTCAAGAGCTGCCAATATAAGAAAAGAAATATGTGGTATAAGGCAACATCATGGAGAGACACTTTATGAGTACTGGGAGCGTTTCAAGAAGCTGTGTGCAAGCTGTCCGCACCACCAAATCAGCGACCAACTTCTAATCCAATATTTCTATGAAGGGCTCTTCCCGACTGATTGGAGCATGATTGATGCAGCAAGTGGCGGTGCATTGGTTGACAAGACACCTGAGGCAGCAAGAACTTTAATTGCTAACATGGCAGCAAATTCTCAACAGTTTGGCACTAGAAATGATGCACCAACCCGCAAAGTAAATGAGGTAAATGTTTCATCTATTGAGCAACAACTATCTGAACTTACTTCTTTTGTTAAACAACTTTCTATAGGAAATGTACAACAAGCAAAGGCTTGTGGGATATGTTGCAACAATGGCCACCCAACAGATTTGTGTCCGGTACTGCAAGATGGAGACATGGAGCAAGTGAATGCTGCTGGAAATGTTCCTGCACAACATAGACCATATGATCCTTTCTCGAGCACATATAATCCAGGTTGGAGAGATCATCCTAATTTCAGTTATGGAGGGAACAAGCAACAAAATTTCTTTCCAAATAGGCAGCAGGGTTTTCAACAACAATTTCAGGCTAAGCAACAACCTTCTTCTAGTTCAGGTATGTCTTTAGAGGATATTGTCAAATCTCTTGCTACTAACACAATGTCTAGTATTCAAAATTTGGAAAAACAGATAAGTCAAATTGCAACTACTGTTAATCGTCTCGAATCTCAAGCTGGAGGAAAGTTGCCATCTCAACCTGAGGCAAATCCAAAGAATGTTAGTGCAATGACATTGAGAAGTGGAAAAGAAGTTGAGACACCTAAGAAGGTCACCTCTACAACAAAAAATGACAAAGAAATTGAGAAGGAAATTGAAAAAGAAGGAAATTCTATGCAAAAATTAAAGGTAAATTCTAATCCTTCAACTCATGCAAAATCTATTCTTCCACCTTTTCCTAGCAGATTAGCAAAGACAAACAAGGAAGATAAAGAAAGAGAGATTCTAGAAACTTTTCGCAAGGTTGAAGTCAACATCCCTTTGCTGGATGCGATCAAGCAAGTGCCAAGATATGCAAAATTTCTCAAGGAGCTGTGCACTAACAAGCGAAAGTTGAGAGGAGATGAATGGATCAAGATGGGAGAAAATGTGTCAGCTGTGTTCCAAAGAAAACTTCCTCCAAAGTGCAAGGATCCAGGTATGTTTACCATTCCTTGTAAGATAGGTAACACTAGAATTGAACGAGCTATGTTAGACCTAGGAGCATCAATAAATGTCATGCCACGTTCTGTTTATGCTTCATTGAAATTAGGTCCATTAAAAGAAACTAGTGTTATCATACAATTAGCTGACCGCTCAAATGCTTATCCTGATGGGGTATTAGAAGATGTTCTAGTACAAGTAAATGAGCTTGTGTTTCCTGCAGATTTCTATGTGCTTGATATGAATGATGATACCTCCTCTCACCCCGTACCTATATTATTAGGAAGACCATTTCTTAGAACTACACGAACTAAGATTGATGTCCACGATGGTATTCTAACAATGGAATTTGATGGTGAAATAATTCGTTTCAATATTTTTGATGCCATGAAACATCCTAAAGATTCACATTCTGTTTTTGCTATTGATGTTGTTGATCCCATAGTGCAGGATGTATTTGAGTTAAATTGCAGAGATGAATTAGAAGTTGTTTTAATGGAGCACCTTGAGTTGGAAACAATAAGAGATGTAAAGTTTAGCACAGGAGTAGAAGATATGATGGCAGCCTTGAATTCCTTGAAACCAATCTCAAAAAGGTATGACTTAGCTTCTATTCAATTGCATGAATCTCACCAGAAGTTGTTGCCATCTATTTTGCAGGCACCCTTGTTAGAACAGAAACCTTTACCCACACATTTGAAGTATGTATACTTGGGGAATAACGACACACTTCCAGTAATTATTTCAGCAAATTTATCTCCTATTCAAGAGGACAAATTGATTCGAGTACTCAAAGACCACAAGGAGGCAATAGGATGGACCATAGCAGACATAAAGGGAATAAGCCCTTCCATGTGCATGCATCGAATATGGCTTGAAGAAGGTGCAAAACCAATCAGACAAGCACAACGCAGATTGAATCCTCCAATGATGGAAGTAGTAAAGAAAGAGATTCTTAAATTACTAGATGTTGGGGTAATTTATCCAATTTCAGATAGTAAATGGGTAAGTCCTGTGCAAGTAGTTCCTAAGAAATCTGGAGTGACGGTAATTAAAAATCATGATGGTGAGTTAGTTCCTACTCGTGTTCAAACTGGATGGCGGGTTTGTATTGATTACAGAAAACTTAATTCAGTAACCCGAAAAGATCATTTTCCTCTTCCTTTTATTGATCAAATGCTTGAGAGATTGGCCGGTCATGCTTACTATTGTTTTTTAGATGGATTTTCAGGTTATTTTCAGATTGCTATCGCACCAGAAGATCAAGAAAAGACTACTTTCACATGTCCGTTCGGTACATTCGCATACCGAAGGATGCCTTTTGGTCTTTGCAATGCTCCTGCAACCTTTCAAAGGTGCATGGTAAGTATATTTTCTGAATACATAGAAAACATCATTGAAGTGTTCATGGATGATTTTAGTGTTCACGGTGGTTCATTTGATGATTGCCTTGACAATCTAACACTAATTTTGAAAAGATGTTCTGAAACTAACCTAGTACTTAATTGGGAAAAATGTCATTTTATGGTTGATCAAGGTATAGTTTTAGGACATGTTGTGTCATCAAGAGGAATAGAAGTAGACAAGTCTAAGATAGATCTTATTTATGCTTTACCTTACCCCGCAAGTGTGCGGGAAGTTCGATCTTTTCTTGGACATGCAGGATTCTATAGAAGATTTATTAAGGACTTCTCCAAGATTGCTTCGCCTCTATGCAAATTGTTACAAAAAGATACAGCTTTCGAGTTCAATGAGAAATGCAAGATGGCATTTGATCAATTAAAGAAGCTTTTGACATCCCCACCAGTGATTCAACCTCCAGATTGGAACCTTCCATTTGAGCTCATGTGTGATGCAAGTAATTATGCGGTAGGAGCAGTTTTAGGTCAAAGGATTGGCAAGGCATCCCATGCTATTTATTATGCCTCAAGGACTCTCGATGCAGCGCAAATGAATTACTCAACAACTGAAAAAGAACTTTTGTCAATTGTATTTGCCTTAGAAAAATTTCGATCATACTTGTTGGGAGCTAAAGTTATTATTTATTCTGATCATGCAGCTTTGAAGTATTTACTTACCAAGAAGGAAGCAAAACCAAGATTGATTAGATGGATTCTCCTCTTACAAGAGTTTGATTTGAAGATTAGAGATAAGAAAGGGTCAGAAAATTTAGTTGCAGATCACCTCAGCCGTTTGGTTCGTCCAGAAGATAATTGCCCTCTACAAGAGATGTTTCCAGAAGAACAATTATTTTCGGCCAAATTGACACCTCCATGGTATGCAGACATTGTTAATTATTTGGTTACTAATGAGCTACCTACAGGTTTATCAAAGGCTCGAAAGGACAAGCTTAAGAGTGAAGCTAAATACTATGTATGGGATGACCCTTACCTTTGGAGACATTGTTCAGATCAAGTGATAAGAAGATGCATTTCTGATGGTGAGTTTCTCTCTATTCTTACCTTTTGTCATTCTTATGCATGTGGGGGACATTTTGGACCAAAACGAACAGCTCGTAAGGTACTTGAATGTGGATTTTATTGGCCTACATTGTTCAAGGATGCATATTTCTTTTGTAAGTCTTGTGATAATTGTCAAAGAACTGGTAACATATCTCGGAAAGATCAAATGCCACAAATCCCCATACTTGTTTGTGAAATTTTTGATGTTTGGGGTATAGATTTTATGGGACCTTTTCCAACATCTTTTGGTTTTACTTATATCTTGCTTGCAGTTGATTATGTTTCTAAGTGGGTGGAAGCTAAAGCCACGAGGACTAATGATTCTAAAGTTGTTGCAGATTTTCTCAAATCAAACATTTTTGTTAGATTTGGAATACCCAGGGCTATCATAAGCGATAGAGGTACCCACTTTTGTAATAGGACAGTGGAGTCACTATTTAAAAAATACCATGTGATGCACAAGGTTTCCACTTCCTATCATCCACAAACAAATGGTCAGGCTGAGGTGTCTAATAGAGAGGTCAAATCTATCTTGGAGAAGACGGTTCATCCTAATCGAAAGGATTGGAGTTTGAGGTTGGATGATGCATTGTGGGCATACCGAACAGCTTACAAGACACCAATTGGTATGTCTCCATATAGATTGGTGTTTGGTAAGTCATGTCACCTTCCTGTTGAATTAGAGCATAGGGCATATTGGGCAGTCAAACAATGCAACATGAATCTGGATGAGGCTGGTGTGCATAGGAAGCTGCAATTGCAAGAGCTGGAGGAGTTGCGAAATGATGCTTATGAGAATGCAATGATTTACAAAGAGAAGACAAAAGCTTTTCATGACAAAATGATCTCTCGAAAATGCTTTAAAATTGGCCAGAAAGTTCTGTTGTATCACTCGAGACTCAAGCTTTTTCCTGGTAAGTTGCGTTCTCGTTGGTTGGGTCCATTTATAGTTACTAATGTTTTTCCTCATGGTGCAGTGGAAATTCAAAGTTTGAAAACTGAAAAAGCATTTAAGGTGAATGGTCATCGTCTCAAGCCTTACTACGAGGGACTTCAAGAAGAAGATGTGGAGGAAGTACGACTAGAAGAACCAATATATTCTACTTGACAAAATGAGTTTTGTGTCCAGCCAAAGACATTAAACAATGGTGCTGCTTGGGAGGCAACCCAAGGGGAGTTTGTTCCATTCTTTTTATTTTATTTATTTTTCTTGATATTTCTCCTTACATTGAGGACAATGCAAGTTTTAAGTGTGAGGGGAGGATTGCATTGTATCTAGGACTGCATTTCATAGCATTTTAAGCGCATTTAAAAAAAAAAAAAAAACATTTAGGATTTAATAGCATGTAGTTGCATAAGTTAATTCATGATAAAGTAATTTAGGAGTTATATAATTAAATAGGAACTTACAAAATTGTTTTAGGAGAAGAGGTTGTGTGTAAAAGTTGGGTTGAATTTTAAAATTTTGAATGAAACTTTGGGGTATACTTTTAAAGAACTTGAGATATCACCATAATGGATGAAAAATGACATTTTGAGGTATTTTTTTCTTGAATGATATGTTTAGTACAAATTCTTAAGGTTAAAAGTGTTGAAATCTTCTTCCTTTTACATTTTGACCCCTGGGGATATAAGGGTACGGATCTCATATAAAAAGAAATAAGAGTTCAAAGAACTCAAAAGCAAATTCTTGCGGTAATTGTAGGTATGAACAAATATTCTATGATTGTGTGACTAGTGGTAAATCTAAAGTAATCGGGGGTTATGTGGCCAATACCATGAACATCTCACATGAAATTATATCAAGCACACTTCGCTGACAAGATTTGCACCAAATCCAAAGGGTTCGGAAAAAAAAAAAAAAAAAAATGAGTATCAATAAGCCCCAAGTAAATTATAAATCTCTAAGGATCATTTTGTAAATGGAGGGAGGAACTTGGTACTTTTACCTTTAAGAATATTTATGTAACATATCATTTGAGAAAATTTTATTTCGAATGGCACTTGAATAAAACATTTGTGGAGTGAATGCAGGTTTTAAAAATCAAACCCTATAGTATTATTTGTAGTTTAGGAGTCATGCCCAATTTTCCTACTCAACCTCATTGCCTTTAAATAAATTTGTAAGTTTCTCAAGATGGATGGTCTGCATTTTACGTCCAACCCTAGAAATTCAATTGAGATCAATTGCTTGAGGACAAGCAAAGTTGTAAGTGTGGGGGAATTTGATAAGTGCAAAAATATATACATATTTATTCCCTTATACTTATTCTTTTGTGCAGAATTTGTGCCTAGTTTAGCTCACTAATTGATATTTTGATTTCAGGAGCAAATGAAGAAGTTCGGTGAAAAAGGAAATAAATCATGCAATCTGGACAGCTATGGCAACGTTTGGTATTTTGGCCAAATCTTTCTCATATCAACTCTTAATTGGCTGAAACAAAATTCTGTGAAAAGTTGAGAATGATTTCTACAATTTTTATATTTTGAGTATCTTTGAATTCGGAACATATCCTGAGCAAATATTCATACAAAGAAGCATAATCTGGATTTCTGCGCTGGAGAAGTAATTATGGAAAGAATTTGAAGGCAAATATTGAAGATATCAGATACTTAGAGATTTTTGGGAAGATAATTTTCTTGAGGGTAAATACCAGATATTTAAGTATTTTTGTAGCCTATATATAGAGAGGTATTCTCAGGGAGAAAAAGACACACAAATATTCTCTCCTTTTCTTTGTAATGTGCTCTTTCATCATGCGAGGCTAGGCTTTTCTTTTCTAGTTCAAGGGGATGTTGAAATCTAAGATCTTGTCCATGCAATAATCAATTACTGTAACGTAGTTTCTTACTCTTTTTCTTTATGAATTGATTTTGTTATTCTAAGTTTAATGTTAATGATTTTTGTATGCTTGATTTAGTTTTGGCTTGCTATCTCATTCATGTATTTATCAGATATTAGAATTTAAGGCTTCAATCCGTAATTGTTGTTGCTCTTGATTCATAAGTAGTAAATTAGTGATCGTGCATCATTAAGAATAACACAACCTAAGTTAAATAAATAGGGCATCCGATTTTATTGCTTAAACTAACCTATTGTTCTCCGACCAATAATGCTATTGTTGCACTAAATCTAGAGAGGTTATCCTAGGTTGTCCAGCAATTAGGTGTAATCCAACGAGCATCTCTTGGTTACATATATATAGGGAGAAATTGGGGTAACAGAGCTTGTTGTTATCTGCGGTTAGTAATTCCATAAATAGAGTAAATTGCGGTACAATTGATTAAGCATTCAAGCTTAGATTGAAACTGAACCAAGAACTGGAATCTTTTAAATTGTTTGATCTTTTATCATATTTATTTTCATCTGTTTGCTACAGTAAAAAAAATCCCCTCATTTTTATTTCAGTCACGTTAAGCATAAATTAATTAATTACTCTCTGTGGATTCGACCCTTACTTGTTATTTCTACAAAACCTTAATAAAAGTAAGGAATTTATTTTTTTTGGTGCTTTCGGCACGCATCAGATTCAATGGTCAAAGCAAGGGCGTCTCGCGAGGCCTTGCACAATGACCATTATTCCCCGGCAACGGCGCCAAAAAGCTTGATCACTCAAAAGAGAGTGATGTTTCTTTTAATATTTATAAACTCGGAAATTCTATCGGTTCGGACTGCAAGCGCACAATCCTATCAAGTAGTATAATCGAGGTCGATCCACAGGAAATATTGTTTCAGAGTTTTGAGCGATCGAATCACAACCTTTCGAAAGGCTAGACGAAATCTGAAAATTGAGAGATGTTGTTGTGATCAATGTAAATTAGGAAGAAATTAAAAGTAATTAAAATAAAGATAGAGATGAGAATTCCTAGGGTTTCGGCACACCATTGCTACTCAATCCGCTTTCATAATATATTCCTGTTGCGTCTGATTTCCTGTTGTTGTTTTATGAAAGACACCACATAGGTCACTACGATTTATGCTACGCAAGAATGACAGATCTTTCATCGAGATTCTACATAGGACACTCCGATTTTCCTTACGCAAATGACTGATCTCTTAAATAACCAAATTACTACACAGATCACTGCGATTTTCCTTACGCAAGTGATGGAATTTGGTTCGCGTTTTGTTGTTCTAGTTTATGGTTTGCCCGCTAAGATTTTCTTCACATAAACCTAATAGATCTCAACGAGGCTAATTCATACAAATAGTTTCTTTACCATTAAAGCACTGTCACTACCCTAACGGACTAAACTAGATCATTGAAGTTAGATGAAGAGATAGTAAATCACAAAAGCATTTAGATTCAACAACAAGAAACCATAATCAACATAAAATATATATATCAAAACATCAAGAGTAACAAGGTTTACTGCCTAGCCCTAAGAAAATGAACTTAGCCGCGGAACGCATTGTTACAATCACTCCTCTCTTCTCTCTTTAATCAAATCTAACCCTAATTACAAAGATCACTTCTTCTTCTGCCCAGGGGCCTTATATAGGAGTGGAGGGACGTCTGGAGATTGAGTAGGGACTAAGAAACTGATCTGGATACAGTTGTCGGTAGTTATTTTCCAAGGGGCGCCTTCGGTTACGGTCCGTATCAGGTGATACGGTCCGTATTAGGACCTTGTTGCTGAGGGTTTTAGTTCTTCTCACTCTATCTCCTGGTCTGTGCTAGGCTTGGTCCGTATTAGGCAATACGAACCGTAACAGTGACTTCGTCAATAAGTGTCACTGATCCGATTGATCCGATTCTAGCTCCATTTGGTGTATAATAGTCCCAAAACCTGTTTTCTGCAATAAAGCATAAAGAAGGGTGACAGTAGCCTTTTTCTCTAATTAATTAAACATAAGTGTGAGAAAATATGCAAAACCTAAGCCAAAACCCTACGTAAATCATCATTATTTTGACTCTGATCAGTGGAGTAGTGGGAGTAGTGGAGAAGGTGGAGACTTGGAGTGCACTCCAAGTTTGCATAGAAGGAGCCAAAAATAGCGAGCCAAACTTGGTTCTGAAGCTATCACGCCCTTCTAGAAGAATTCTGCCGAAATTAGCATCAACAGTGGAGATTTGATCAGAATCTGAACAGTCCACGGATTGAGTCCTTAGATCGTGCGACATAGATGTGTGCCACATGCAGCATATTGTGACCCCGCATGACCTCCTGACTTAGCAGATTTTCTGTAATTTAACCATTTCGCATGTTGTGCACTTCGTGTGAGGTATTGCATGCTTCCAGCGGTGCCCTGATTAGGTAACAACTTCAGAAATCGCCTAAATTCGACACATTTGCTCCATTTTTTGCCTAAATATACAACTTTCTCCAAAACCTGCCAAAATAGCCTAAAAACACGATTGCGGTAAATAAATTGGGAAAATGACTACTTTGTATTCGCTTTTGGCCATTTTCCGCAATCAAGATATGGATTTTTGCTATATGTTTTGGCTGGATCAAACACAGTACTCAACCAGACACTTGGATCCATGTTAAGAACTAAAGTAACACATGACCTTAGGATAAAATCCCAAAGCACACTAGAAAACAAAACCATTGAAACTAGGCTTAGTATGGACCAAAGAAACGTCTAGAGTCTTGGTGGGGTTCTAGATCGGAGTTGAGGAACTTCCTTCCTTGTACCTAGCCATGATGTGGCAGAAATCAACTTAGACCTAGACCTTTGGAATTTCATGACCTAAATACAATCTAGTCCTAAGAACTTAACTGGTGTAGCCTTTAAGCGGGGCGGTTTTACGAGGTCATGTCGCCGATGTAACCTTTAAGCGGGACGGCGCATGAATTAGGAAGATGGAAGACAATAAACCTAGAACTAACTGGAGACGTTTGATCGTTTAGAACCCGATTGAATGGATGTAGAAGGTTTGAGGTACAGCTTGAGTCCAATGAAGATGCCTTGTCGCTTAGAACCCGATGGGGGAGATTCAGAAGATTCAGGATTAAGCCCTGACTCTGACAAGTTTATCTGGTCGCTTAGAACCCGATTGGAGAGAACTTGAAAGGTTAAAAAAAATGAACTAGGCAAGTTTATTCAATCGCTTAGAACCCAATTGGAGAAGGCTTGAAGAGATCGTTGACAAAAAGAGAAAGAAGGAGAATAAGAAGGAAAGTAAAGTCAACATGACTATTCAATCGCTTAGAACCCGATTATAGAAGGCTTGGAAGACTTGATAAAAAAAATCGAGTTGGATGAGTTTATTTGATCGCTTAGAACCCGATTAAAGAAAGCTCAAAGAATTCGGCCCCAAAAAGAGAAAGAAAAAGAGAAGGAGAAGAATCGAGCCAATAAGACTATTCGATCGCTTAGAATCCGATTGGAGAAAACTTAGAAAGTTCGATTCCAGTAAAAGAAAACCACAAAAAGAGATACATAAGGCACGATGATCAGGCAAGGTGTAGCCACCGCAAGAACGCCCTGGGGGCTGTCAAGAATCCCTCCGATCCAGTGATTAAGCACGCATGCTACAACCTGATCTGACCCTATAAGAAAGATAAGCGGTCAAGAGGAGAACACATCGAATTCATTGGGAAATGAAAATTGTGAGTACTACTCTATCCCTTGTTCTCCTTAAAATTTCTCAGTTTATTTCTAAAGCAGTAGAGAAAATTGAATCTGAGATAATAAAACAAAACAACCCGCAAATGAAAAATTATGAAAGTTGTTTGCAAAAATGAAGTTTGAAAGAAAATTTGGGCAAACTTTGAAAATTTTCCAAGAACATTTTGTGATATTTTGAATAATTTTGACTAATCCCATATTAAATGAAAGAAGTCCCTCGTATAAATAGCTTACTTGATAGGTTTTGTATAAACCCCTTAAGATTAAAGGTGTTGGGATATATCTTTCTTTTTATAAATTGATCCCGGAAAAATAATTCAATTTCATATAAAAGAAAAAAAAAACACAAACGCATAAAAAAAAAGTGAAGAAAAAGAAAAGGAAAAATTGTGAGGAAGAAATAAAAAAAGAAGAGAAAGATAAACAATGAAAAAGCAAAAAAAATAGGAACTATTTTCTCGACACACTACTCCGCTGATTTAGACCTGATAAAGTTCCTGGGTGCATTCGTGACGCATCACCCCATGTTTGTATCCGTGCAATGGAAAGGTTCTAAGTCATGAGTATGCATAGCACCCTATTCTACGTGGTAATACTAGGATGAGTAGGGAAGAGTCTTATTATGTTTATTTTAGCAAGTAAAATTGAACAACTTTCCGAGCATTGATATATAAAGAAAAGGATAAATTTTGACACCTTTAATCCAAATTTTTTTTTATAAAACATATTGATTAAGCGATTTTATTCAAGGGACATTGAGTAAGATACTTTGTGGGATGAACATAAAATTTTTCCAGGGTATAACCTAAATGTTCTTCCAAAATTTATAAATTATGTCCAAAATTCAATGTTTAAACTTCATTCCTGTGAATATCTTTAACAAATTTCTTATGCGAACTTGCTTAAAGATAAGATAAAAAAAATTCAAACATGATAAATATGATAAATGCAAAATGAATATCCAACAAAAATAAAGTACTGTAAGACTTGGATACTGCCGAGGTTTGGAATGTTTTGATTACAGGATCCACGACTTCGTCCATGAATAAGAAGGAGTCCAAACTGAAATCAAAAGCGAGGAGAGGCGCGAGCTCCCACCTCCCTATGGGAAAATGCGAAAGCCGACGTGGGCTCGTGTCGGGTAAAATGAACACCCACACGATCAATCAAACAATGATGGATTGGTCTGAAACGACCTTAAACTACAAGCATGGTCCGAAAAGACTTTAAACTACAGCCAAAACCAAGTCCCAACCAGACGCAGTCCGAAAAGACCTTAAACTACAACAAAAACTAAATTCCAACTTGACATGACCCAAGGAGACCCCGAGATACAGCCAAAACCAACCCTGGTTAGCCAAATACCCCACCGAGAAGCACACGAGACAAACTGGATCAAAACCCGAAATCATGCCTACAACCGGAAGGCTCACTTATCTAAATCCTCAATTTTGCAAGTTAACCGCATGGTTCCCGTACTAATCAGAGATAAATTTTCCCTGTCTGTAATCCCTCCTCGGTTAGACAGGTTTTCCTATGAGTATGTTTGCAGAGTATGGTCGTTGCCCAGGTCCCCTATTACAAAGACAAGGGATTAAGTACTCAGGCAAGCTCTGAAGGATTCATACTCAGCCCTCACCCAACCATGCAAGTATTAGCAAGATGAGATAAAGATAACATACATTTTCGAAGTAGATGTGATCGAAGAAGATGATTAGACCCGCTTCCGAGCTCAATGCACAATATGGAGTTCTAACACCTGAGATTCAAACAAGAAAAGCAACTCAGAAAGAATTTCATAAAGTTCAAGAGGAACACTGGGGGCACCTGGCTAAGCTGTTCAATCCTAAGGTCTTCACACCTCACCCAGGTAGGGAGCATTTGTTTGACCCTAAAAAGTCGAGATTTAAAAAAATGATGATGGAATGATTCGAAGCTCACGATTTTGAGTTCAGATTGAAACGGCAAAAAAAAAATATTTAATCAATGGCCGAAAGTTGCTGCATGATTGAATTAAAATATTAAGATATAGTTAAATCAAAATGATTTGGGTTGCTGCACATAGCTTCGGCCCTAATCAAAGCAATAAAAATATATATAGCAAAAAGGAGAGATTAAAGGCCCAAGCCCAATTGATTAAAAATGAATTGGGCCGCTGCTGCTGCTGTATAAGCCGAACCAAGTTTGAATCGCATGCCTCACGTTATCCCCATTCAAAGATTTGGTTCATGAAGACCATATTGAAAATTCCTTCATGGTGCACAATACCGAGTCCATACGGTCTAAAGGGCATCTTCCCTTCCCCTCCCAACGGCTCAGTGAAGGAAACAGCCAAGGGAAGGACAATAGCTGGCGCTGGCCTCTGCGACCTTTGTCTCCCAGCTCTCTTCAAACACAACCGTTGGATTCTTTCAACGAAGGAGATTATGCCAACGCACTGATCCATGCCATGGATGCTGCCAGTTCACAAATCTGGCTCGCACACCGGCCGTTCGATGAAATGAACGGCCAGGATTGAGCTACAACCCGAAACCCTAGTGTTGCCCTGGTGCCATGCCTATATAAGGAGCCCCAGAAGATGAAGAAAAAAAAAAAGACACAAGGCCGAAACCCTCAATCTCATACCTCTGCTCAAATTAAAACCCGAAAACAGTAACAAAATACTGTAAAATCCTCTACTGCCTCAAATCCAAATAGAATAGATAGAAGCTTTTAAGCAATTTCACCATGTAATGCCTCAGAGGCTTTGATGTATGCCATGGATAAATAAAGTGCTTTTATTTGAAAATTGAAATCTGTCTCGTTCCTTTACTGTTCTATTTGATTTTTATTTCCTTTTTCTTTCTTTCTTTATTTTCTCTTGCGTGATATAATAGTGTTTGACAAGAAAGGGTTCGGGTTCTGGTCTCAATTATGGCCATGAATTTGAGTTCTTGATGAAAATAACAATCCCTTCTCTTTGCAATCAATGCAACAGTGAAGGAGAAAAATAGAGACTCCCTTGTTTAAAGCTTTGTTTAGTAAATAAAGATAGAAATTCAAGGTTCTGGTTTATCAATAGCCAAAGATCTGAATTTTATGATAAAAAAGTGAGATTTCATATAGTCATCAATGCTATTATGAAATTGATCTAAACATAAAAATTTTAGTCTTCTCTCCCTTTTGCACTTTATTTCAAATAAATCTATCACTATAAAAAAAATATAAATCCGAAATATATAAAATAAATGATTTCTTTGAATCTTTGATCTTTTATGCTTTTAATCTTTGTATAAAATAATTAAGTAATGAAGATGCATGTGTTGAGATGTATAGTTCCTATTGCATCCAATTTATTTGATTATTTTATTAGAAAAGATTAAAAGTAACAAAAAAATGAGTTATGGTGGTTGAGCTGTATAGTTCCCATTATAATCTCCTTGATATGAGACCTATGTTACACAAGTGATTCTAATTAGTTTCTTCATGCTTAAAGGCATGTTGTGTGCATAAAAAGCACAATGAAAAGGAACTAAATAGATATTTGTGCAAATAGTGAAAGAAAGAGGTTCAAATTGTAATAAAGGCAGTTTTGAAATTGAAGATGGCCATTTATACATTTGAACCAATGATCTCTTAATGATATGTCTCTTTATCAAGTGAGATTATGCAAAAATTGATTTCAAACAAAATCAGGGGATTCCCTGCATAAAATCAAGTTTCAACAGATTTTGATGTTTAAAAAATAGTAGTGCAATGAATTCTTGGAGTTTTGGATCTTTTTCCTTTACCCTTTTGTTTGTTGGTGCCAACTTGTAGCCTAAAAGCTACTCAAATTTGTTAGAACTCAAAACCAGTCATGATAAATGTTTCCCACAGTTCCTGGTACCAGTCATTGAACAGTACCAGCACCAAAAATCAAAGAATGT
The DNA here is from genome assembly GCA_025461045.1 of Carex parvula. Classification (NCBI taxonomy): domain Eukaryota; kingdom Viridiplantae; phylum Streptophyta; class Magnoliopsida; order Poales; family Cyperaceae; genus Carex; species Carex parvula. Next base: position 1,249,563 of record JAJGRW010000761.1, read on the forward strand.
ACCACTGGTACAAGAAATGCACTCAAAAGTGCTCAAATGACCTTTTCTGGTAAATAAGACAGCCCAGATTGACACATGGACCAAAATGAAAAATGGACTTCACCATCAAATAAATGACTCCAAAACACACAAAATTGACACAAGTTTCATATTTTTCTGATTTTATTTCAATTTTATACGAATTCCCAAAGTTCAGCATAAAAAACAGAAAAATCCAGCAGTTAAATTGGTAAAATGACCACTGTTACCCCTCATGCTATACAAGCCTTTAAACTGAGAAATAATGCTCAGGAAATTCTTAAATTTGACACATGAGTCTCTTATATATATACCTTTGAATCTGTGAAATGGAAATCACCTCTCATGTACTAAATTCATGAGAAATCAGATCAAAAGGTCTGAAAAATATGCATATGACCTGTTCTGGCCGCATTGCTCATTTGAAACCCTTAAAGGGACCAAACTGCAAAATAAATTCACAGATGGATAGATGATTTCAAGCCAATCAAGATAGACACCAAATTTGTATTGATTGGACTTGTACTCAGCTCTGAATTGAAATTCAAAGTTAAATCAAAATTAAATACAAGAATTATACATGACATGGACAACAATGCCCCTGATATTAATCAAATGCTTAAAAATGTAAATAAATTTCCTAAAATGGTGAAAATTGGTACATAGACTCTTCATATGCATGTCTTTAAAACTTGTGAAACAAAATTCACATCTTCTGTACAAAATTCAGAAGAAAAATGGATTAAAGAATAAAAAAAAATGCATGTTTCTATGCCTTATGATTGACATAATCTAATCTGTGCACAATCAAGCCTATTACAAAGTTCCAAACTCTTTGAAATTGTTCAAATAACCCTTCTAAAACACTAGAATCGATCCAAACCACCCTGTACCTGATGTTGGTACCAAATCACTATTCAAACCGAGGAATAAAGAACTAACCCATGTTCAAAGTTCTTCTAAACATGAAATTGATGTTTCTAAATGCTTCTATGCACCCTTGTGATGTCAAATGACCAATTTATTTCACAACAGGATCAAAGGAAACAGGAGGACACCGTTATCGGTACCGGTACCGACTTGTTCAAGCTCAGGCCGCCACCTCTGATGGTCGCCGGCCGCCGACAATAGGCTCATTGGATTCCTGACGTCAAGAAGAGTTCAATGGTGCTCATGGCCGGTGCCGCGGTAGCCGGAATAGGCCAGACGCGAGTTGACAGAGATGAACCCTATCCGGCCAACATCCTAGCACGAATGTTGAAGCTGATGTGCAGATCTTGATGCAAAAGGAGAAATCTGAAGGCCAATATTCAAATCTGTGAATTAACGGATCTCTGATATGGGGGACCCGCTTGTCAGTCGGGTTAAATTGATTAAAGAATATCCAATGCGAATCTCAAAGCCCATAAGCCAAAATCCGAGACTCTGCACACTTATTAAAGGCCCAGTGCACTGGTCAATACCAAAGCCCAAATCTCAAAACCCATTTGATTCAATCCTGTTTAGCACTGATCTTAAAGCCCAAAGATGATAAAAGGAGCCTTTTTTTTTACACTTCAGACCTTGCCAAAGACCCAAATTATAAAATCCAGTCCCTCCAGCTTTACAAATAAGTCCTTAAAAAATATAAAACTTCACAAATAAGTCCTTTTTGACCATAACTTCTCCATTTCAAGTCCAAATCGACTCAAACCACCTCCAAATGAACTCAAATCAAATTCCCTATATTTCTAAATCAACATTGAACATGTCCAAGCATCAGCCAAATCTTGAAAATGACCAAAACACCCTTTCTTCAAATTCAAATGATCTTATTAATTAACAAAAATGTAAATAAAAATATTATAAGTCAAATATAAACAAATAATGTACATACATCTCTCAAATATTCAAATTCCTATTTCAAAATATAATAAACATTATTTTAATATAAAATTACACACATATATGTCCAAACCAAGAAAACCAAATCAAAACCAGAGTCAATACATGAGTCCCCTTTTTAGCCCCTTTATTCAATTCACATAAAATAGGCACAAATCCCGGAATGGACGAGGTGTTCAGTATGGCTTGGAAGGGTCATCTGATGTAATTAACAGCGGGGGCTTGCGCCCGCTGGGAGTTAAACGTCCCCACAATCAATAAACTCTCTCGATAGACTGATCATGAACAGTAGGTCTATCGAGGGTGAACCGAAGGAATTGTAGAAATAAATGAATGTTTCAAGTTCGATGTTCTCCTCCATGTCTTGAAAAAACCGAGAGCATTGAACCCTGAGGCATTTAACATACATGCACACACCTTCCACCGTTGTGCAACTTTCTGCGCCCTACAACTTCCAATAACGCAGTAAAACTTTTATCACTCCAACCATTAGATGTTTTTAGGTTATACAATTTCAATATATCTTGCAATTTTGTAAATTTGGTACACAACCAGGATACAAATCCTTTTCAGAATCTTCAGACAAATTCTCAAATACACAATATTGCTTATCATTACCAAAATCCTCTTCTAAATCACATAACATTTGATCAAAATTAGCACCTTTATCTACCACCATATCATTATTTTCATCACCTTGCACATCACTTCCACTCTTGTAATTATGGTCATCCTGATGCCCATTACCAGTACCAGTACCTATGCCAGTTTTAAAACTCTCACCATGCCATATCCAATGCATATATTGTTGCTTGAACTCATGATGGATTAAATGATTCCTCACTTGGACGGGATCAGAAAATTTCTTGATATTTTTACAATCACAACAAGGACACGACATCACTGCATTCTCATTATTCGTCATGTCTTCCAAAGCAACTTTCATAAATTCATCAACACCTATCAAATATTCATCTGAAACACGTGATGTTCCAAACATCCAACTGCGGTCCATCTGCAATTGTAAGAAACAACAATTAAGTACATGGTTAGGTTCAAATGTTGAATTTAGGGCTTATATGGGGCCGGTTTACAATTATATCCCACTCTTTGAATACTTTGTCTCCGTAGTGAACACATATTAGTCGTGTTTTAGTATTTAAGAAAATTTCGGTAGCATTTCCCCTTAGTTCCCCAAGTATTCGGGGAACTAATAAGAGGAAATGCTACCGAAATTTTCTTAAATACTAAAGCGCGACTAACATGTGACCACATCCTAATTGAGACAAAATATTCAAAGAGCAGTCCCAAAATGGAGACTATCCAAAATTAACCCCTATTGAATTAATTTTGAACGGATATCATGACCTAATGGCATTAATAATTCGGTTATGGCTCATAAGACAATACTCTAGCTAGATATCTAGCAACTATAGATACATTTAATTAACTACATATATTTATCATAATACACATCCATGCACAAAATTAAACATGAGTTTTATATTATGCTTACAATTTTTTTGAAAGCCGGATCGAGTGACATGAAGAGATCATTGCACCAAATCCCTCAATTATAGCCAAATTACAAAACCAGATTTTATGTTTTTTTTATATAAGTTCATGCTAAAAAAATTTTCAAGCATGCCATGAGCATTTCATGAAAAAAACTAAAAATACAACAAAAAAACTTTAACTAAAAATTTTCAATGCACAGGTCACAGGTCATAGCATTTCATGAAAAAAACTAAAAATACAACAAACAAACATTAACTAAAAATTTAACTAAAAATACAACGAAATTACTGCACAGGTCAGGGGTTGGTACCAGATCACACACAAGAGAATCAGCACCATATCACAAAAAAAAAAAAGCACCAGGTCACAACACAGCCGAACAATGGCGCAAGAAACATAATTCAAAAAGAAGATAAACCAACAGTAAGAGTTATATATCATTAAGTGAGATAAATCACCAAGTGGAGAAAAAATCACGTAGAGGGAGATTAGATCGCGCAGCCGCCAAAAACTTAAGCTTACAAACCAAAAACTTAGACATCAGGATCGGACAAATAAATAACTGATCTTGATATAACGTTATAAGTATCCGTTAGAAAGATTCAGTCAATCCTGATATGGTGCTACTGATATGTCACATCAAGATCGGACAAATAGAAATAGCTGTTCCTAATATGTGAACATCAAGAATGGTTGTTTATTAACGACGGATCCTGTTTTGTTCTGGATAATTAGGGACGGCTCTTTATAAACGACCGTTCCTAATACCTCTTTCAAGGTCGGCTGTTTAAAATGCCTCATCCTGAAAGGTATTAGTATCATTCTTTAACTAGATGCGATCCTGATGGGGCGATACTATTTGTACATTCTCCACTAGTGTGTCGCGGCATGTTGGTAATTTTTTTCAATCAGGTATTGATAGAGTATGTTCTGGTTTCAGTAACAAGTGCTATAACTGTCACAATAGCTAGAGTTGTAAAGGAAGCCGTCACAATAGGTAGAGTTGTAAAGGTAAGTTTTGTTTTCTTTTTTCTATGCAAGTTGAGTTGAGTGGTTTTTTTAATTTATATTATTTTTTTGCTTGCCGCATGAGAACTAAAGTGAAAGCATAGTTTAGTTGTACATTATGCAGGGGTTTCAACTTCTGACCTGACCAGACCCATTAAGTTTGAACGATTAGTTAACCATGTCTGGGTCTAGAATTTTCTGACCTGTCACATGTTGTGTTGGATTCAAGTAAATTACTCATGATCCAACAAAGCTGATAGCAAGAGTTGATCAATGCATATAATTTGGTGAATTTCTGTAAATAAAAAATGAAAGTGAATTCCTTTTATCCCTTGGAAAGTAAAATCAGTAATATGATGTTGAAAAAACTTTTTCACAACATTAGTGCAATTCTGTTTCATATTTTAATTTTTACTTTTTCTGTTTCAAATTTGAGCCAGCAATAAGGTTCTTTTTTTTTTTTCAAAATACCAAAAAAAGGAGTTTTAGGATCGGCTGTACTAAATGACCGATCTTGGTAGTTAGAATTAGCATCGACTATTTATTAAACGACGGATCTTGATAGTTAAAATTAGGATCGGCTGCGTTAGGCCCGATCCTGATAGGTATGAATTAGGATCGGCCATAAGTTTGCAGTCCTGTAGTAGTGCCAGTGTGAGGTGTGTATCATGTAACCATTGAGTTTGTTACTTCTAGCTAGGTCCATAAATGCGCTGCCGCTACTTTAAAGGAGTAATACACATGTATCATACTTGTGCGATCATATATGATGCTTACAGATGCTACGTCTCTTTCTCATGTCTTATTGAGTTATGACACTTTGGATCATGTACATAAGATTAAACTAGAGGTATACTTATGAAAAATAACAAAAAGAAAAAAATATTTTACAACGGTATTTTTTCTCATGGTTCAAAAAATCGGCCGATTCCGAGTCAACTCGGCCGATTCAACTCGGAATCGGACGGGACCGGGCCGAGTTTTACCCGATTCTCGGGTCTATGCGAGTTTCTCAGAAAAAATCGGATGAACAGTGACGGAATCGGCCGATTTTCCGATTTTTCAGCCGAGTTACACCGAGTCAAGCCGAGTTTCACCCGATTATGCACTTTTTTGCATCAATTTGGGTTTACTTAGGAAGAGTCACGAATTTTGGGAAGAAAGAGAAGGGTAGTCGATTTGGGAAGAAAATGATTGAAGTGATCTGTAAAGGAAGAAAGACAAATAGATGTATATTTTTAAATAAACATGGTGTACTGGTTTTTTGTGTATCGAAATAGAAAATCCATTTGGTCTATCATGAACCAGGAGCAACCAGGATCCATTGTGTATAGAAATACAAACATTTCCGTTCGGTGTTTTTTTTTTCTAATTCTTTGCCTCTTATTTCTTTTCCTCTCCATTTCCTTTTATATGGATACCTCCGTTTTTATTTTATGATTTGTTTTTCTTAATTTGTTTTCATTTTTTTGTTATTTTTTTCTTTTTTTTCTTTTTTTAGGGATTAATATTAAGACTAGCAAATATTTTTATTTTTCATCACCTTAATTTCTTAACAAATTAATGTTTTACTATTTTTTTCTATTATTTTAGTACAAAACAAATTTCTGGCAAAAAAATCCGAGTTTCCGATCCGATTCGGCCGATTCTGACCGATTTATCCAATTCCGATACCACGATCAAGTAGCCGATTCCGATTCCGATTCCGAGTTTCAGAACCATGTTTTTTCTCGTTTAGTAAATATAAAACCTTAATGTATACTAAAAACAATGTCATCTCCATCCCAGAAATTGATTAGCAATTAAAACCATATATAGTGTACATAATGCAATATTGTTACTCCCACTACAACCTATCGACACTTGATCAGTAGATACTATATATAATACTGATCAACCAATTCAAACTCATAAAATTCCTCCAAACATAAATACTATTTTCGGAACAAACCGAAAATTTTCAAACAAAAATAATGGAATTATTTCTAAGATCGGTAATACAACATACTTCAAGTATTTATTGGAATGGGCACTACACGAAGGGGAACCGCCATCTTAAGCGAGCTCGTAAACTTGCCTGACATATCTATATGTTTGTGTTCCATCCCATCTGGAAGCCTCCAATCAAATTCCGCAAGCATCAAGGCCAGCAGAAAAGGTATTACCCTTACAGCATATGACAACCCGGGACAAATTCTCCTCCCGGACCCAAACGGGATGAACTCACAATCTTTCCCATGAAAGCTAATTTGTTTCTCCAAAAATCTCTCTGGTCTAAACACATCCGGTTCATTCCAAACTTGCGGGTCCCGTCCGATAGCCCAGTTGTTTATAAGCACTGACACTCCTTTTGGCACTCTGTACCCACTGAGGTCCACTCCCTCTTTCATGGCCTTGTGAGGGAGTATTGTCCCTGCTGGATGTAATCTCATTACTTCTTTAATTACTGCTTGGAGGTATGGAAGATTGATTATATCTGATTCTCTCAAAGATCGCGATGCAAAAGCCTTCCGCACTTCAGCTTGAGCTTTGGCCATGGCAACTGGGTCACGGAGAAGTTCGCTCATTGCCCATTCAATTGTACTTGAGGTTGTATCAGCTGAAGCCGGTACAAGTTCCTGATGATGAAAATATTAACCTGTTATGAATGCATTTTGTATGGAAGTTATTGCACAGAATATGTAAATTGTCATGTTGTTGTCAATGTCAGTTATGGAACAATTGATACCAGATACTGCTATAGGGCATGAGGGGTTCTGTCTTTTGCCTACATAAGTCTGGTTAGCATTCTAGTTCACGGAAAAAGTAGATCAATACTAACTTAATTTTGGCTATATTTACTTCTATATGAATTTGTGCTAAGCAATTGGCCATCCTATCTATTTGTCCAAATCCTATCTATTTACTTCTTGCTTTATGAGCATGCTGTGAAATATACCCAAAGTGTCATTCTGTTAATCTCTGAAATAAATGCACTCTGTGTTGAAACAAATGAGATAAATTACCATAAGATGCAATGCAATTTCATGACGAGTTATCTTTGATTCTGCAAACATATCGAGCAAGGAATCTAAGAAATCACCATAGTATTTTCCATTGCTGGTCCTGCACTGTAAGCGAGCATCTATAATAACAGTAAAAAACTTAGAATATCTTCTAATGCGGGCTGTAGCATTATGCCGTCTACGTTGAAGATCAAGTAACCTTAGAAATGGAAACAAATCAGAGACGTTAGGTTTCCCAAAATCGTTCAAGTTTTCCTTCAACACCTCGGTGAACTCTTGCCATGACTCGGAGTTGATATCAACCACATCTTGTGAGAATAGTACATTCGACATCATATTAAGCAGTCCGGCAAAAATTATCTCACCAATACATATAGGATAGCCTGTTTTTTTACGAAAAATGTTTATAATATCATGTGCCTTTTGTGCCCTAATCTCTTCAGTTCTCTTAAGGCTAAGTACCGAGAAGAGATTAGTGGCCCAAATTGCACGATTGCGGATCCATAGAGGAGACGTGCTAGGAAGAAAAAAGAGCCAACTTGGATCATGTTGGTTGCCAGCGCGCAATGTGTCGGGTACTGATCGGGCAGAGAAAAATTTATCCTTAGTTTGAAGGACTTCACGTGCAACCTCAGCTGAGGAGACAACAATGGTAGTGGTAAGACCAAGTTTGAGAGTCATGACAGGGCCATAGACCTTTGCGAGACGAGTGAATGAATGGTGTGGTTGTGTTGAATATTGATCCAAAATTGATAACACTAAAATTAGAAACAGTGGAGAATGTGTGCTGCAGGTGTGTTTGTATTAGAAGTTCTATAATTAGTGTAGTTAGTGGAGAAAGTGGTTTCCTTATTTACACTAGGCAGAAATAGCATGTAGTTGGGTTAGTGGAGTCCTTATTTAGATTAATGTTTAACTATAAATTAAGATGTACTTTGTATCCGAAATTAAGCAATAGAAGAGTTTATTTCTGCAGCAAATATTCTCTTGTCTCTGTTTTTGTTTCTTTATCCATCTGAAATTTCCAACAAAGTGGTATCAGAGCCGAGTCGATCAACCCTGGGGCGTTTTCATGGCAGAAAACGGCAGCACCATGGTGAATGTCACACAACCAGCAATACCTCTCTTCAAAGGCGAAAACTATGCTTTTTGGAGCATCAAGATGACGACCTTGTTCAAGTCTCATGGCCTATGGGACTTGATAGCAAATGGAGTTCCTAATCCAGATCCTAATCCGCAAGAGAATCAGAAGAAAGATGCACGAGCGCTGTTTTTCATCCAACAAGCAGTGCATGACACCATCTTCTCGAAAATCGCAGCAGCCACCAACGCAAAGGAGGCATGGACAACCCTGAAAACAGCATTTCAAGGGAGTACTCGAGTCATGGCAATCAAACTTCAAGGCCTACGCAGGGACTTTGAAACATTGCAGATGAACAAGGAAGAATCAGTCCAAATTTTCCTTTCAAGAGTACAAGAGGTGGTCAATCAAATCCGAGCATTTGGAGACACCATGGAGGAGAAGACGGTGGTGGCAAAGGTGTTGAGAAGCCTAACACCCAAGTTTGATCATGTGGTAGCAGCAATCGAAGAGTCCAAAGATCTAGCAACCTACACCTTTGATGAACTCATGGGGTCACTGCAGACTCATGAAGCAAGGATGTCAAAGGCTGAAGATAAAGGCGACGACAAGGCATTTTACATGAAGGGGGAGTCATCAAGAGGCAGATCTAATGGCTACCCAAGAGGCCGAGGCAGAGGAAGAAACAATTCCAGCAGAGGCAGCCACAGTCCCAGCAGAGGACGGGCTAATTCCAGCAGAGGAGGTAGAAGTAATCAAGCAAATTCATACGACGATTCCAAGAGGGATGTTCAATGCTATTATTGCAACAAGTATGGGCACTACCAAGCAGAATGCTACAAGAAGCAAAGAGAAGAGAGTCAAGCAAATTATATAGAAGAGGAGGATACGCAACCAACTCTCTTCATGGCCAGCAGCGCGGTTGACAAAGTTGATGCAAGCAGCATCTGGTTTCTCGATAGCGGGTGTTCAAATCACATGTCCGGATTCAAGCAGTTGTTTGAAGACTTGGATGAAACATGCAAGTTGGAAGTTAAACTTGGTGATGACAAGCTAATTCAAGTAGAAGGCAAGGGCACGGTTGCAGTGCACACCAAAGAAAACGGTATGAAATACTTGCATAATGTGTATTATATTCCAGATTTGTCTCAAAATCTGCTAAGTATCGGGCAGTTGATGGATTGTGGTTATTCAATTGTGTTTGAAGGGAAAACTTGTGTAATAAAATCCAAAAACCAAGTATTGGTAGAAGTGAACATGGCAACCAATAAATTGTTTCCCTTGGAGGTTTCAAATGTAAAGGAAAAAGCAATGGTTGCAAAAGATTTGAACCAATCTGAGTTATGGCATCTTAGATATGGTCATTTGAATATCAATGGTCTGAAATTGTTGAACCAAAAGCAAATGGTTTATGGCCTACCCGAAATCAACCAAATAGGTGTTTGTGAAGGGTGTATATTTGGTAAACAAGCCAAGTTTCCATTCCCAAAAGGCCAAGCCAAGAGAGCAACTCAAGTGCTTGAGTTGGTTCATGCGGATTTGTGTGGTCCAATGCAAACCGAATCTCTTGGAGGCAGCAACTATTTCCTTCTTTTCACAGATGATTATAGTAGAATGAGTTGGGTGTATTTCCTACATAGCAAAGGAGATGCATTCAATAGTTTCAAGGTGTTTAAAGCATTTGCAGAGAAACAATTAGAGAAAAGGCTGAAGGTGTTAAGAACTGACCGGGGTGGTGAGTTTCTATCAAAAGAGTTCATAAATTTCTGTGAAAGTGAAGGGATACATCATGAGTTAACCACTCCATACACACCCGAGCAAAACGGGATTGCTGAGAGAAAGAATAGAACTGTGGTAGAGATGGGAAGAAGTATGTTAAAATGCAAGAAGTTACCAAATAAATTCTGGGCTGAAGCAGTGGCAACTGCTGTGTATATTTTGAATGTTTCACCCACAAAAGCTGTTATGAATAAAACCCCATTTGAGGCATGGTTTGAGAGGAAACCTGAAGTAAGTCATTTAAGGGTATTTGGGAGTATAGCCTATGCACTAATCAATCCACAAAAGAGAACAAAGCTTGATGAAAAATCTGAAAAATGCATTTTCATCGGGTATTGTACACAATCCAAAGGGTATCGGCTATACAATCCAGAAAATGGTAAAATTGTTGTGAGTAGAAATGTATTATTCGATGAAGAAGCAAGTTGGCAGTGGGAGAGTGTTGTACAACAAACCCAGGTTGAAGAATCAATAGAAGAAAATGAAGAGATAGCGGCACAAGATCAACCACACGAACAACCACCTAGCAACAGCTCTAGCAGTCCGGTTGAAGATTCAATTCCTGAGAGGCAATCAAGGAAGTTCAAAACATTGCAAGAACTGTATGAAATAACCCAGGTACTCCTTGTTGTAGATCCCACAACTTATGAAGAAGCCTCAGAAAAACAAGAGTGGCGCAATGCAATGCAAGAAGAAATGCAATCGATTGAGAAAAACAGGACTTGGCAATTGGTGAAACACCCTCAAGGTTGTTATGAAGATAGAAGAAGCACATCTGGATATATTTTCTCCCTTGGATCAAGTGCTATAAGTTGGAGCTCAAAGAAACAAGCAACAGTGGCTCTTTCATCGTCAGAAGCAGAGTACATCGCAGTTAACTCAGCAGCTTGTCAAGCAGTGTGGCTTAGGCGAATTTTAGAAGATGTTGGACAGGTACAGCAGCAGCCAACACCGATCTATTGTGACAATCAATCAGCCATTTCCATGACGAAGAATCCTGTGTTCCATGGAAGGTCAAAGCACATCGACATTCGCCTACATTTCATCAGAGATCTAGTTGCAGAGAAGATCGTTGAGCTGAAATTTGTCAATTCAGAAAATCAGAAGGCAGATGTTCTAACCAAGGCATTATCACTAGGCAAGTTCGAGAGCATGAGGAAGAAGCTTGGTGTAGTCAATTTTGCATCAAGGGGGAGTGTTGAATATTGATCCAAAATTGATAACACTAAAATTAGAAACAGTGGAGAATGTGTGCTGCAGGTGTGTTTGTATTAGAAGTTCTATAATTAGTGTAGTTAGTGGAGAAAGTGGTTTCCTTATTTACACTAGGCAGAAATAGCATGTAGTTGGGTTAGTGGAGTCCTTATTTAGATTAATGTTTAACTATAAATTAAGATGTACTTTGTATCCGAAATTAAGCAATAGAAGAGTTTATTTCTGCAGCAAATATTCTCTTGTCTCTGTTTTTGTTTCTTTATCCATCTGAAATTTCCAACAGGTTGGTTATCCAAGTCTAGTAGGTTTCCGATTATTGGTAGTGGTGTGGGGCCTGGCGGCAGGGGAGCATTGTGTGATGATGAAAATAACTTAGAGATGGCAAAGAGAAGGGAGATGGTTAGTGCGATGAACAACAAACTAAGTAAGAGTTCCATTCTTTTTGAGATAATTAGCTATGTGCACTGGTCTTCCATTTCCTCAACTTTAGATAAATATATAGAGAGAAGCTATAATTCAATGCATAACACATATTGGTCCGTACAATGGATCAATTAATATATTCGTTTTTCAAAATCAAAATAGTTGATCGAAACCATTCAACACGATTTCCATATGAAAATGTACATGCAGACTAAAGTTTCCATTTTTTGAGAATAATTTTACTAATTTTTAGATAGGTAGAAAATTACTATTTTAAAAACTTTCAAATGTTTAGATTAAATGATTTTCTACATATCTAAAAAAATCACTAATTATTTTTTGTTTTGAAAGTTAGTGAGTGAAAGCTTTACTAACATTTTGTATTAAATTTTTTAAAAAGTCTGTGCAACGCCTCCTCCCTAAATTTTATTGTATTGAAGTTTGTATTTAGTTCTCTGAACACTCGCTACACTGATTTTCTCGTGACAATTTTTTCATATGAATGTTGCCATAAAAATATGTAATTGATACCATTTATTTATTTTTTTATTTTATTAGTTATAGCCAAATAAGAAGTAATTATCATATTTGCTCACTAAATATTGATTACCTTACTATTTAACGGAGAGATAAAGACAAAATTGTTCATTTCATTGATGAATAAAGAGAAATTATAAAACGACAAATATTGTAAAAGATTAAAATATTTGGTCTGATTTGTTTTTATATTTTGCATTTTCTGTTTGAATTTTGAACCCGTAGCAAAGTACGGGCAAAATACTAGTATTATATTATCCACCTAAAATATTAAAATTCTAATATCTACCCTTTTATCATTATTAGTTGCATATTTTTCCATTAATATCTAAAAATATAAATCTAGAAATCCTATGATTTTGTTTGATGCAATTGATAGCTTGAGTGTTGTGCAGCTCCGGACCGTTTGATCGTTTCAAAATTCATGGTGCACAAATTTTTAATATCCCGTTTAGAAATTCACTCATTTGTACACTGTATTGCACGCGTGTTGCGCCACAAAAGATCCGAACTGCAAGAAACTAAACAATCACACGAAGAGAAAAATTCAAGGCAGAGCTGTGTCAGTTCAGACCACAAGATATTTAGATTATCGCGCACAATTAACTGCTCATTTTTATTTATTCATTAGTCATACTCAAAGGCAGCTCACGAGGTGTATTCAATTCATTTGATTTGATCGAGTTCAGATCGCATATCTGTATCCAGCTGTTCACATGTACTAACAGAGATTTCTTGGGTGCGGAAATAATTTTCCTCTTACAAATCAATTATTAAGGTTTTCTTAATATCAAATCAAGAACCATTGAGTTTGTTACTTCTAGCTAGATCCCATAAATGCGCTGCTGCTATTTAAGAGAGTAATACACGTGTCTTGCATGTGAGTTCATATTATCATATATGATGCTTATAGATGCTACATCTCTTTCTCACGTCTTATTGAATTATGTTACATGGGTTTGAGATTGGAAGATTGTTGCTTGTTACTTAAATCCATCTAGTATGATATACATGTATGACTTAATCAGTTAATCAGCCCAATTTTTATATGTGAAAATGTGATTTGTTTCTTAATTGTTGTACATTGTTGTTTCATGTGAAGTAGTGGAATATGACTTTGTACTGACTTTGTACTTGTTAATTTGTTATTTTTTTTTTTTCAAATTATGACTTTGTTTTTTTTTTTTACCTTTTTTGGGGGTTTTTAGGCCATCACATTAATGTGTTATATAGTGTAACATCCGGTAAATTAATATATTTTCTGAAATTATATTGGACTTATTTGTAAAATAGAAAACTTAAGGGACAATTTATAAAAAGGAAAAACTTTTATAAAAAATAATCTCTAACGTTGCATTCTAGTCACGTGGCCTCATGTATGAAATTCTTTTACCGTTGAAAGTTGAAACACACTTTAAAATGATAATTTAATTCCTTTATCGGATTAGGATGAAAAAAAGGTAAAATCAGAAATATGAGAGAAAGAGAGAAAGAAATGGAGAAATAAAAAATCAAATATTCCGATAAAAAAATGATATTGGGCCTTGTCCGATTGGAATTTCGACTACGTTGCGTTGAATATGAAGAGTCATTGCAGTTCAATTTAGATTCTGCATTGATCGCTATCACGTAACCGGACTTCTCTATAATTTGTATCTTTGATTTGTGGTTAATATTGGATTATGAGGGCATATTTAATGGGATAGCGGGTCTGAGGTTGAAATTTAGTTTGTTAAATGATATGACTGTGTGTTCTGAGAATTTGTGAAATGATATGATTGTGTGAAATGAAATGATAAGGATATTGTGCGATTTGTTTTATTTCCTAGTGCTATCCCCGGTTAAGTATGCAGGCACAATTTGATGTGAATTTGTGTGGATTAATCCAACCTGTTTAAATGGTTGTTTAAATAAGTCAATTATATAGAAGTGTGTTATTAAATAACCAGCAACTGAGCTTTGTAACTGACTCCGTATTGTTTCTTTTATTTATTTTTATTGCGTCGTAGGTTAACGGGATAATAACTGAATGCGAGGGGTACCTCTCTTATCGTGTCCCTGGCTTAGTGGCGGGGTCATGACAGATAGATAACTAATATATTGTGAAATCAATATAAACAAGGAATTGTGTATAATTTAAATTATATGGAAATGTCAATTTATAATTTATTGTGGACGGAAATAACACATCATGCATATCATACATAGCATATCATAAATACATTGCTTGAGAAATTAAACAAGAAAAATAGCACGACATGTTCATATCATACATATCATATAAGATGAGGGTTCAAATATCTTCTTTTTTTGTGTCAACATCATGCTTGTATTTTTAAAATTTTAATAACTCAAAAGTAAAACAAATAAAGTCAAAATAAAACCGTTTAGATGTGATCTATATCATTTTATGTATTCACGTGTAAAAAATCATGACATTTCAACTTTGTTTGATTGTCATCAAAAGCTTGTAAAAATATACTAATGTGGATAATTTCTAGACGTTGATTTTTCAACTTATTGATTCACATAAATATAAAATCGAAATGTAATAATGTTTTATGATCACATAGAGAAAATAGTATATATCACATCTAGTGATTTTATTTTGACATTTATAATTTAAATTTTGAGTTATTAGCATTTTAAAATTGGATGTATGATGGAGGCATTTGAACCCTCCTCTATTATATATATATATATATGAGGAGGGTTCAAATGCACCATTATTTTTGTGCTCCAATATGCTCCACATCATTTATCTCCATTTTCAAAGTCCAAATAGTCGATCTGAACTGCTCAACATGAGGACTGGTTACGGACCCCTGTGATGGTAGAAATCTGGCCAAGTACAAGACTGAATACATACCATATTGACAAATACGGACCGTATTGGACTGGTGCTGGTTCTGGTGAACTGGTAAAACCTAATTTTTTTTGTGTTTTTCGTGATTTTTGTATTTTGACTAAATCTAGAAAAGAAAACAAACTCTAAAGCTAAATTCTAAAGAAAATAAACTCTAAAACTCTAAACTCTAAATCTTCTTACTTGTAGTGTGCAGCCATGAATGTTGTTTTCAGATGGAAAAATGTCTCTTATCTACATAATAATATATGAATATATGATAGAAATATTTCCAATCTGTTCTTGATGACTGGACATGTCGTTATCTACATCTTAATATATCAATATATGATAGAAATATTTGCAATCACTTCTTGATGATTGGACATGTTGTTATCTACATCTTAATATATGAATATATGATAGAAATAATTTAAATCTCTTCTTGATGACTAGACATGTCGTTATCTACATCTTAATATATGAATATATGATAGAAATAATTGCAATCTTGTATATGTATGTATATATATATATATATATATATATATAGTAATTAATAATAACTTGGACTATTTTGGTTGTTGATGGACAGCTTCAATCTTCATAGTGTGTCAAGCTCACTTTTCACCGTTGAGGAAAATCATGTCAAGAATGATTACAAGGCCTTGTCTCCTAGCTGGAGTTAACAGAGAGAGGGCAAGGCAAAAGTTGTGACTCGTCAACCGCAAGAAGATTGCGAACGTTTGCCCTCTACTAATTCCGTCCTCTATTAATTCCATCAAGGAGAGGAAAACAATGAGAAAGTGGTGGATGAGATATACAATTGTGAACATTGTATTGTTTTGTTGTTCATTTAAAACCTTAAAAAGGCCCCCAATATATTCCAACCTTTTACATTGGTACAAGTAGTCCCATGAATAAAAATTACCGTCTTTTATTGAGCTTTTTTCTAAAAAGTTGAATAAACATGATTAAGCCCACATATTTGAAGTTAACTCATTTTTCGAAGGTAAGAAATGATATAATATCGAAATAAAAAGAATTTTGATTGATATAACAAATTTGGACTATGGTATATATTCTTTATCACGCCCCATGTAATGGAAGAAATATATTTATTCCATTTAGGAGATTAGTTTTGGTACTTTTGAATTCTCCAATCCAACATCCATATATCTACCTGGTGCAAAAAGAATGCATGTATACTACGTCCCAATCCCATCAATAGATGCTCCACCGCAGTACTGTCTCCAAAGGTTTGCTTCTTCTCTGATTATCACTAACGCCTCTGCTGGCAGCTCTTTCGTTCATTTCGCTGTCTCCAGAGGTGCCATAATGCTACCATGAAAATTTCCCCACATCTAGCTCTTACTCCGTTTGAGAATTTAGCTACCTTCAACTCAAAGTTGAGTAACTATTCATTTGTAAGTAACACTTTTTGCTTGGATGATTCATGTTCCAAATCAAACTAAGTATCTGCACAAAAGACAAAACATGAATTAAAGTCTTCTTTCACTCAAAGAAAAAGTTCATGTACTTTATTGAAAATTAAAAATAATTTATTATTTTTGGCTTTATTTAAAAGCATATATTGCTTATATATAACTAAAAAAAGACATAACATACAAAAAAGATTACAATATATTCTTAACAAACAAAACTAACAAAAAATTAAAATAAGATGTACTAATACACATCATGATAGATCATTAGAAAATAATTTCCAACGTTTTTACGAGATAAAGTTGTCTTACATTATTGAAAAGATATACCATGAGTCGTTTTGTGAAAGATGTCATTAACTTTTTCATATTTGTTTATAAAAAAATGACTTTCTCAAATCAAGATCCTATGAAACTAATTGCGGCCTCGATTTCAAAATTAGAAAACTATACATGGATGTGTCATCATGCAAGATGCTTTCAGAAGGATGGTAGATTTACATTAGTTTAATTATTTGGTACATAGTTTGTGTACGCCAGCATTTCTTTTGACCTCTCCTTTGTTTGCTCTATAGGCTATGGCTTCTTCTCGGTTCACAAAAGAGTTGATTCTTTGCCAAAAATAAATAAGAAATTGAATTCGCCATATCGTAGATTTTTATATGATCAACCAATGTTACACCTACCCCGCCTGAATTATTATACCTAATTTTGTCCAGAGTTCTGTACCACTAGACTAATAACTGTGGAGAATTGATGTTTCTTTAATGTGGTAGATCAGGCTGGGAAGAATGCAAGATATAGGTCTTCCAAAATTTTCCTTTATAGATGGCCGTCATTTATAGACTAGCTGCTTCCTGCGAGTTAGAACTAGATTTGAAAAGAGAAAACAAAAAGAAGAGGCAATTAATTTCATGTATATATTTCTGTCTCTAAAATACACAACATTATTTTTATCATTCTAAAATATAGAAATTCTAATATCTACTCTTTTGAACTACAAAATTACTTGCATAATTTTCCCCTTCAAATTTAAAAATATAGAAACTAGAAATCTCATAATTTTGTGAGATGCAACTGAAAGCTTTGATGTTGTGCGGCGCCGGACGGTTCCATTGTTTTAAAATTCCACTCATGTGTGCTCTATACTACAAGCGTGCAGTGCCACAAAAGATCCAGGTGCATGAAACCAAATATTCACATCACCTGGAGAGAATAATTCAAGGCAGATCTGAGGTGATTTATTTTATTTTATTTAATTAATTTAGTTCATGACGCAGTGCCAACTGCTCGTTTGTATTAAGTTAATAATTATACTCAGAGGCATGGTTTAATTCAGTTCATTTAATCGAGTTCAGATGACATATCTGCATCCAGCTGCTCATATGTACTAAACAAGAATAGGAAATGACAAACTAACAGAGTTGTTGGATTAGAGAATAAATTCCCCCCTCTTATGATAGCTACTTCACAACTTCTCTTAATTTGTTCTTGCAAAATTAAAGGTTAATCCGCAATGCGCTACCCCCACTTTTAAAGAATCAATAATACAAATGGTATGTCGCTTTCTCACATCTTATTGAATTATGACATGCATCTGAGTTTAAATTAGAGGCACATTTATATGATACAAATAATGTATCATGGACGATAACAGTACTGCGATACAAGAACTTTTATAATATTGAAAATACGATATATATCTTCCTTTATACATAAATTTTATTATTATAATGGTGCTTCAAATTGTTTCATGTAGTCATGCGCTTATCCTTTCTCTTAAGCGTCGGAGAAAAAAATAGTTGCCCCTAGTTTATCACATATCTCTTTTCATGTTGATTTCTTGCCGCTGAGAACATTTTAATGTGTTATAAGGATAATAAAATGTTCAAGACAAAAACAGTAATATTTTGGAAAAAAAAAAAAACATGTGGTCACGTATATATATTACAGATGGTGCTAATTAAATAACATCAACAATATGATGAAAACAAGATAGAAAAATACCAACCTTGAGATAATTATATATATTTAAGATATATTGTTCTCACAAGTTGTAAATATTACTTATATTGAGGAAAATGCATATAGGTACTACATGCACCTCTGTTGTCGTTTTGATCTTCACAATTGTAAAAATGTATAACCACATATATTATCAATACGAGGTTAATGTCAAAAACAAAATTAAAAAATTAGGGTCACCTCCATGTTAAAATTAGTTAATTAAAAAATGAATCAACATGATTAAGCCCACATAAATTTAATTAACTAATTTTTGGAGGTAAGAAATGACATAATAATAATATCGAAATAAAGAGAATTTTGATTGATATAACAAATTTGGACTGTGGTATATATTCTTTATCACGCCCCATGTCATGGAAGAAACATCTTTATTCCATTTAGGAGATTAGTTTTGGTACTTTCGATTTCTCCAATTTGGAAATGAGGCATACAGTTTTACAGCGGGCTCCTCTCTGTCTGTAATGGATCATACATATAATTACCACAGTTTTCTCTTTTATTTTTTGCTTCAAAACCATTTTGGATCTTATAAGAGATCACATTTGGAAAATACTCTCTTTATACTATTCAAATTTGGACACTTGTCATTCCAATAACATTTTGACAAGCTCATCTAATCATTCACTTTCTTTTTATAACTAATTAAAATCTCCTTTCGAGTAACCCCAAGCCGGACCATATATACAGAGTTTATTTTTTGGAATTTTTTTTTTTTAAGAAATGTGAAGGTCTAGCATCCATATTCCATTACTATGGACACCAGTTGTGTCAAGAGTTTTTTTTTTTTAAATAAGATACATTATTTTTTTAAAACCTAAGCAATTTTTTTTTCTTAATTATAAAAATATTAGAATATTTAAGTGAATAATTTGCATAACTAAATTTCAATACAAAGCACTAATTCCAGCTACAGAAATACCTTAATTCCCAATGGGCTTCTATATTTGTAACCTTTGTATGTATCAAAAGTAGCTAGAGAAGTGAACCATCTTGTCTTCATAAACAGATAAAATATAAGACTGATATTTCTCTTAAATAGAGTACAAATAGAGAAGGCTGCAGCAATATCAACAAATTGGGAACGAGGCCATGTGGGCCCAATAACGGCGGGCTTCTCTCACTTTTATCCATTATTACCATACGATGCTGTCTATGGATCATCCATTATGGTAGATGATTATAGATAGACAGCATAATTTCTTCTCTTTAATGGATCATCAAAGGATTTAAGAAGAGAAACCATTGGAGTTTTTTTTTTTTTTGAGTAAAGGTTGGAGGTACCCAACTATTTAATATACACAAAGGATTACCCTTCTGGATTTCGAACCTGCGACCCCCCAAACGGAGAGAATTGCCTTTGCCACTAGACCAAAGGCTGGTTCTCAACCATTGAGCTTGTAAAAACATCACAATTTTTACACTACTTTCTTTTCTCATTGCAAATAGGCCCTTCATGTTAAGGAACTAATAGAGGATGCCAGTTGGCTCAACTCCACTGGTGTGTTTAATTATTTTATTGTCACTTTTATTCCTTTTTAAGATCCATATAAGGAAAAATCAGCTATTCTGGAGCGGGATCGAACGGTACCTATCCGATTTCAGGCCGAGTTACGCTGTTTGTTCGCACAAAAGTGTATCACAAAGTTTCCGTACAGCAAGCTGTACTTTTTAAACTTTGAATTAACTGCCGATTAAGATTGCAAGTGCACAATCCTATCGTATAGTTTAGTCAGGTATCAATCCACATGACGGTTCAAATCTAAACTGGACTCTACTTAAATTAATTAGGTACTAGAAGTTAGAAAATGTTGATTTGGTTTGATTAATTTCTTAAATTCAATAGCAATAATTAAAATGACAGAGAGTAAAGTTTGGCTTTTATCAGATAGAGAAAAGCGTTTCCAGGGTTTTCGATTTCATCTTCAACTCTGCCTCTCGGTACTAGACTTGACCCGCGTACTTTCATACGCGGTCCGCATGGAAGACGCGATCCGCATCTCTCATACGCGGCCCGCGTGGACCTCGAGTGAATGCAGCAGCTGTCTGTTTCTGCGTTGTTTTTGGTGTAAGATTTCATTGATCGTACCTAATGTTCCTAAACCTCAACTCTCGTTTATTGGCTTAATAAACTTGGTATCGGAATTGCAATTTCGCCTTCTTAGGTTTCCAACCCTAAACTCTCGTTTATTGATATTCTACCTAAGTTATTTGTCCGGTTTACTAAAGGTATCCACCACCTCTCGATAAATGGAAAAGTTCACCTCTCGGTTACTATTTGGTCTCGCCTCACGGCTCGCAAACCTACCTCAAGTACTTAGTCTGGTTGAAGGAAACATCAAGGCCTAAGTACTAGAAAAAATGCTATAAACATCTAACAGTAAACAACAAGAATAATTCAATCAACTTTAACAAATCAATTAAAATATTACTCAAACAAATAAACATGAATATTTAACACAGATTCAAACAACATGCATACAACACAAAGTATCAAACTACATCGTAACCCTAGAAACTAGATTATCTACTCAAGCATAGTCAAAAAGCAAACAAAACAAATAATAGAAGAAGTATTCATGACAAAACCCGAAATACAAAGAAGATCCGTGAAAAACTTTCGTTTTTCTCTTCTCAACTTCGTCTCCAAGCTAGCCGTCAAGTCCAAAACCTAGAATCTGTCTCCTTGCTCTCCAAAATGCAGAATGAATGTGAATGTAGCAAGGCATCCCGTAATATAGCCATTCTGGCCTACCTTTCCTTCGTTGAGCCTCTAGTTTCCATTTCTGTTTTGTTTCCAGAATAGGCTGACGCGACCCGCGTCGGGTGTGACGCGGCCCGCGTGTCTGTGTCTCTCGTGTGTGTAATGAGTGGTCGCAGTCTGTGGTCGCATCAGGGTTTGATGCGGCCCGCTTCAGATGTGACGCGGCCCGCGTGTAGGGTTTCAGAACTCACAATCTTCCCTGATTTCACTCGTTTTCTGCAAAGTAATAATAAAAACGCAGCAGTACCACATTCTATAGATATTCAATGTAATAGACACGATTTGATGGTTTAAAACACAGATTTTGGTACAGAAATTGGTCGGATTTGTAGGTCGAATAACGAGACATCACTGTTAGTGTAGATTTCGTCAAATTTCGGCCGTTCTGGCCTGATTCCAGTCAAATTTTGACCGGTCCATCCTGATTCCAGGCCAATAGACCGATTCCACCGCAACAGCCGATTCCACCGAAACAGCCGATTCCAGTTAAAGTTCGGCCGAAACGCGAATTAAACAAACTCCAAAACTTTTTTGAGCTCTCTGCGTGAATCGAACCTATGCCCTCTAGCTAAGCAACCAAAGTCAACTACCACCACACCATACAACCTTTGTTGTTAAAACACACAACTCATTTATATATATGAGAATTTCAATTTGTACCAATCCATTCAATCACGGATTGATGACTGTTGTCTTTTAATTGTAATTGTTGTCATTTCAATTTGTACCAGTCCATTTCAATTTTTCTATTTTTTAGTGTAAAATAAGCTTCTGACAAAAAATTCCGATTTTTCGATCCGATTCGGCCGATTCTGACCGATTTTTCCCATCCGGATTGGGATCGGACGGTGCCGATCCCGATTCCGATTCTGATTTTTCCTTCTATGTTAATATCCTTTAAATAGAAATAAATAAATGAATCTGATGTGTGAGGATACCAGCTGGCTCAACTCTTCACATCTTCATCATCTAGTCATTTTGGTAAAGGATCTAAGGAGAACAGTAAAGAAAAGGGTGAAGAAAAACGAAAGAAAGCTCGTATAAATATGTTTATATATATTTTTATATACAAATAGTGTATAAGCCATGACAGAAGAGGCACAAAAATATCAAGATATAATAGCTTAGCAAAATTGGATTTTATATCATAATTATATATTTTTTTGTCAAAAAAGTATAGAAAGGCAACCCTTATTTGATCATCAAGTGCATCTTTTTTCAAATCAGTCCAATGACATGATTATATTTTATTACAGGACCTTCACAACTAATTCAACAAAGAAGAAAGGCAAAAGGAAACAGTAAAAAAGGGAAAATAGCAAACTTAAAGAGCAAAAGACATGAATTTTGATTAAAAGTTTATATTCAACAGTGAAGAACACATTACACAGCTTGATTTCCTCTGTAGCCCAAGCTGCCAGAGAACGAAAACTATCAGGTTTAGTATTATTTAGTTCATCATGTACTTTTTCTTATTATTGGGGTCTTTTTGTAAGACATGACCTTTCATGTGTTTAGGAGACTCACGGGCGAGTTTGAAAAGAAGGACAAAGAGACTTCCATTGGTTCATCCTCGATGGCTTACTGTTTTTTTAATCGGTAATCGAGAAAGTTTAACTTATGACGGGCACAAGCCTCCACCGTTAATCACCCATAGAGCTCATGTGTTCTCGAGCCCCTCATCATTCTGAGATTTAGGGCCTTTACATGAACTAAGTACTAGGGTCAGGGTCTCACGCTTTAATGATTCTTTTTATGGATGCAAGTCTGGACTTAAGATGCCATGATGCATAATACTGACTAGAGAAATTGGGTATCATAATCAGCCTGAGTGCGAATTCTTTAAGTCTTCTTTGGAGATTGGTTTAAAGGGTTTGAAATCGAAAAATGGTTCTTATTCCTTCCAGACCGGATTATGTTGGTATTTGTATCTAGTTTAGGGACCTATCCGTAAAATAGGAATATAGAGGAAGTCAAAGGACTCGG
The DNA here is from genome assembly GCA_025461045.1 of Carex parvula. Taxonomy (NCBI): domain Eukaryota; kingdom Viridiplantae; phylum Streptophyta; class Magnoliopsida; order Poales; family Cyperaceae; genus Carex; species Carex parvula. The sequence continues at coordinate 1,273,096 of JAJGRW010000761.1, forward strand.
TTGTAAGATGTAAACTCTATATATACCCCAAGGGGTCAATGAATAAAATCAATCTTTTTGGCTCATTTCAAGTTGGTATCAGAGATAGGGTTAGGGTTAGCCACCACAGATCTGTGCGCACTGTAGCGACACTGTAGCAACAACGCACACTGTAGCAGATCGCCACTGTAGCACTTCCACCCCTTTCTCCTTTCGGCTGAACCCACACCACCTCTAGCCGCCTCTTTCCCCTTTCTCCTTTCTCCCTCCACCCCAACTCTAGGCCGACCACCACCTAGATCTTGCTCGCTTGATTGATTCGAGCCCGTATGGGCGGGCGATACCCCACGAATCCCGAGGGAAGGGTGATAGAGAGATGATCTCGATCTTGTTGATGAGATAGATCAAGATCGGGTCAAGAAGAAGAGGAAGAGATTGGAGATGATTTGGATCTAGATCTTGAGAGTGCAAGATCGGGTCTAAGGAAGAAGTAGGAGGGATCCAAGCTTAGAAAGGTGTGTGAGAAGTGAATCTGAGTTAGATCAATGGCAGGGGAAGACAAGAATCCAATGGAGGAGGTAATGGCAAAGCTGAGCGCTATTGAGCTCCAGATGCTGATGCGAGCGTTCAGTGTGGCTGCGAGTGAGAGCACACAGAGGCCAGTGCAGAGAGTGGAGCTTCCAACGAATAACAGGAAACTCGATGGGCCGGCTTCGTATATGAGCTGGTCGCGTCGAGTAAAGTACACTCTAGAGGGGAAGGCCCTAGAGGGGTACTTGACTGGGGACAAGAAGGAGCTAGCTGAGGGGGCTCCAGAGAGGGTAGAGTGGAAGTCCACTCACATGACAGTGTACATGTGGCTTCTGAGTTTGATGACTCCTTGTATTGCATCCACAGTGGATGGTATAGATCAGGTCAAGGATGCCTGAGAGAAGCTGAAGACGACTTATGATGGAGTGGGGAATAACCTGAGGGTATATCAGATCAAGGGGAGATCGCTGCAGCAGTTCAGGGGGAGATGACTCTGCAGGAGTATGCCACAGAGCTGGAGCGCCTGTGGACGGATCATGATCACCTCAGGTCCCAGGTAGGCTATTGCGATCCTGCATGCAAGTTGTATGAGTTTTGTATGCAGGATAGGACCATAGGGTTCCTCAGGGGTCTGGCACCAATGTTTGAGCAGAAGACCGGTATGTTGCTGGCTCAGCCGAGGATTCCCTCATTTGATGAAGCAGTCTTGGCCATGATACATGAGGAGAGCAGGATTAGGCTCCAGTCTGGTGCAGCTGGACTTCCAGGGGTGAAGTCAGCACTAGCGGTCTTTAATTCAGGTAACTCAGGATATAGGGTCGAGACTCGACAGTGCTACAACTGCGGTGAGATAGGTCATCTGAGATAGGCTTGTCCTAAGCCACCAAAGGAGAGAGATGCAGGTGGACAGGGATAGTCTGGGAGTCACGGTCACGGCCGTGGGGTCATAGAGGTGGTGGAATAGGGGACTACCGGGCAAATCTAATGGTAGCAGAGGAAGAGAAAGAAGGAGATATGGCTGATATGGGTTACTCTGCGAAGGATCAGGCAGTCCTGGATGCTTACTCTCAGCTGATGAAGAGGAAGTAGAAGGGTGTGGTCGATGATGCATCCACCTCATCTTCTTCCAGGGATAACATTGCTTCTTTTGCTCACTCAGTCACAGGTACTTGTGATACACTTGCTCTTGCCTCTATATCCACCACTAGATCACTAGATTGGCTAGTTGATTCTTGTGCATCTCGACATGTCACTGGTGCTGCTAGGGAGTTTTCTTCCGATACTCACCTAGCAGTCCCAGAGAGCATTCAGACTGTCGATGGTACGGCTCAGCCAGTGGATGGTAAGGATACCGTGCAATGTACCAACACTTTGACTCTTTCTAATGTTTTGCATGCTCCTTCCTTTCCCGTGAATCTCTTATCCATAAGTGCCATTATATCACAACTAAAATGTGTTGTTTTGTTTGATATTCCAAAGGTGATCTTCCAGGAGAAGGAGACCGGCAGGCGACTTGGGACTGGCACATGGCATAGTGGCTTGTGGTACTTGGATAGGGAGAGTATGGACTCGGCTCTTTCATCCATTGTAGGGGGGTGCTGGAGGAGTTGGGAGGAGTGTGGAGGACTTGCTGCTGCTTCATCATAGGCGCTTGGGTCATTCTTTTTTCTGTTTTGAGTAGGTTGTATCCGCCTTTGTTTGAAAAGGGTAATAAGGAAAAACTGGTGTGTGATGCATGTGAGTTAGGCAAACATACCAGGAGCTCTTATTCTAGTTCTGGTAGTAGGAGTTCTTTTGCTTTTGACTTGGTGCATTCAGATGTATGGGGTCTTGTCCCACACTACTATGAATGGATTTAGATACTTTGTTTCTTTCATTGATGGCTTTTCTCGTGTAACTTGAATTTATTTGATGAAAAACAAGAGTGATGTGTTTGCTTGCTTCAAATATTTTCACAAAGGAGTTCAGACTCAATATGGTACAGTGGTAAAGGTATTGAGGTTCTGGAAATAGGACAGAGTATACCAACAGGGCGTTTGGGGAGTACTTGTCATCCCAGGGAATACAGCATCAAACCACTTGTCCATACACACTAGAACAGAATGGGGTAGCCTGAACGAAAGAACAGGCATCTCCTTGAGGTGACACGAAGTATGATGATGTCGATGAAAGTACCAAAATACTTGTGGGGACAGGCAGTCCTGGCAGCGGCCTACTTGATAAATAGGATGCCCTCGCGGGTATTGGATTGGAAGTCTTCGATTGAGATGCTAAGAGATAAGAATGGAGATATTCTTCCTCTCAAAATCTTTGGTTGTGTGTGCTTCGTGCAGGACAACAGATCAAATGTGGGAAAACTGGATCCAAGGTCTGTGAAGTGTGTGTTCGTTGGGTATTTAGTTACTCAAAAGGGGTATGTATGCTGGAGTCCTATGGAGATGAGGTTGTTTGCTAGTATGGATGTCACATTTAGAGAGCTTGAGCCATACTACTCCTCTCAGGACGCATCATCCTTTAGGGACTCGCTCGATACAGGAGGTACGAGGTGAGAGGGGGAGGATAGCAGTAGTAGTGAGAGGAGGATAGTGAGTGTGGGAGGTATCCCTTGTCCACTTGCACTGATTGTGGAGTCGGCTGGGGTGTCGGAACATAAGGGAAGGAACCTGAGAATGGTGGAACTCAGGCTCAGGGGGAGCTGAGAGTGTACACAAGGAGAAGAAAGCAAATGAGGGAACCGTGCCTACAGTGCCACTTGTGCCAAGTCCCTTGTCCCTGCCTACTCTGACTCCTGAGACACCCTCAGACTCAGAGTACACAGGTGATATGATTCCTCTCTCTACTCCTCCCACTCCCCTATCGGTAAGGAAGACTTCTCGCAGCAATGCGGGAGTTCCACCTGATCGATATGACTTTTCATATGATATTGCCCAGTTTGTCTCTTACTCTCACATTCACCTGTACATGGAGTATTCATTGCATCTTTGGACATTGTCTCTATCCCTAAGTGCTGCCAGGTTGCTAAGGAGGATCCAAAGTGGAAAGCTGCCATGCTAGAGGAACTTAGGGCCCTGGACAAGAACAAAACCTGGGAGCTTGTGTCACTACCACCAGGCAAGAAGGCAGTTGGGTGCAAGTGGGTCTTCACTATGAAGCATAGTCCAGAGGGTCGGGTTGAGAGCTACAAGGCTTAATTGGTAGAAAAGGGGTACAGTCAGACTTATGGCATCAGATGAGACCTTTGCACCCGTGGCAAAGATGAGCACAGTGCGGACACTGGTGTCCTTGGCAGTGAATGGGAGATGGAAGCTACACCAGCTCGACGTGAAGAATGCATTTCTCCATGGTGATTTGTTGGAGGAGGTGTACATGGAGGTACCACCAGGTTTTGGCACGAAACAGACGGTGGGTAAGGTGTGTAGGCTCAAGAAATCTCTTCATGGGTTGAAGCAGTCTCCTCGAGCCTAGTTTGATAGGTTTAGTAGAGCAATGGTAGGCATGGGATATCGGCAGACCAATGCAGACCATACAGTGTTCTTTAGGCGACGTGGAGTTCACACTACTATGCTTGCTGTGTATGTGGACGACATAGTTATCACTGGTGATGATGAGAGTGAGATTGCTCAGCTGAAGGTCAGATTGGGCAAGGAGTTTGAGGTAAAGGACTTGGGGCAACTGAGATACTTCCTTGGGATTGAGATAGCTCGTGGTGCAGAGGGGATTGTTTTATCTGAAAGGAAGTATGTGCTAGATTTGCTTACAGAGACATGTATGCTAGGGTGCAAGCCTGCAGTTGCTCCCATTGACCCGAAGTTCAAGCTAAGCGCTGAAGCAGGAGAGCCAGTTGATAGAGAAAGGTACCAGAGATTGGTGGGCCACTTGATCTATCTGAGCCACACTCGCCCCGACATATCCTTTGCAGTGAGTGTGGTGAGCCGCTATATGAATGATCCTGGGGAGCGTCAGATGGATGTTGTGTACCAGATTGTGAGGTACTTGAAGAGTGCACTAGGGAAGGGGTTGATCTTTCGGAAGAATGGGCATTTGAACATTGAGGGCTATTGCGATTCAGACTGGGCTAGTTGTGCCGATGACATGAAGTCCACGTCTGGATATTGCATGTTTGTAGGGGGCAATCTGATCTCCTGGAAGAGCAAGAAGCAGACAGTGGTTGCGAGATCCACAGCCGAGGCAGAGTACAGGGCCATGGCCTTAGGTGTTGCAGAGATGTTATGGTTGAGAGCCCTGCTGGTGGAGCTCAAAATGGACCAAGGTGCCCAAATGAAACTGTGGTGCGACAACAAGTCTGCTATTAGCATTGCAAACAACCCCGTGCAGCATGACAAAACCAAGCATGTGGAGATTGATAGGTTCTTCATCAAGGAAAACCTGAATAGTGGACTACTGGAGCTGGGACATGTAGTTACTAGAGAGCAAGTGGCTGATTGTCTCACTAAGGGACTTAGCTCACCTGATTTGTTTAGATTGTGTAACGAGATGGGCTTAGTGGATATCTTTCGCCCATCTTGAGGGGGAGTGTTGGTATTTGTATCTAGTTTAGGGACCTATCCGTAAAATAGGAATATAGAGGAAGTCAAGGGACTCGGTTGTAAGATGTAAACTCTATATATACCCCAAGGGGTCAATGATTAAAATTAATCTTTTTGGCTCATTTCAAGTGATTCTAAGTTTAACCTAAGGGGTTCTAAGTCCTTTGGGTTTAACTCCAACGGGGGAATTTTCAAAGTTTAAAGTCCAGAAGGGACCATCCGTTGTCAACTTGTGACTTGAGAATTGGTTATCGAGGCCTTTGGGTTTCTTGAGTGGTTGTAAGGATCCAACAGTTGTAACTCGTGACTTGAGGTTGGGCTTCTTTGTCTTCCTTTGACTTGGAGTTGGCTTTGAGCTTGATCTGAACCAAATTGGGCTTGATTTGGATTCATTAGGCCTTGCTTAGACTTGACTTATGTTTATTAGGCTTTATTTGGGTTTGATTTGTGGTTCTGAGAGATTTGGGCCTAATTTAGTTGTAATTGAGCTTGACATGTGTTTATTGGACTTTGTTTGAGCATAATTTGGGTTTTGGATTGAGTTGGGTATGATTTGGTCCTATTAGGGATTTATTTAGATTTATTTGGAACTTATTTGGAGTTATTTAGGCATGTTTTGGGTTTGATTTGGTTTTGAAATTATTCTAAATTGGATTTGGGTTATGCATGATTTTATTTGGGTCAATTTGGAGTTGTTTGAGGTCATTTGGACATGGTTTGGATTCAAAAGCGCTCAGGATTACTTGTTTGTGAGTTTTAAAATCAACATGGGCATGTTTATAAGTTTTCAGTGACTTCTCTAGCGGTCTTGGGGTTTTCAAGGGATTTTCTGCAAAGGTGCTTTTCTTCCCCGAAACTTCTTTTGTTTCAGGCTTTCTCTGTTTTTTTCGGCTTCAATATGTTATTTCAACTTCAGACTGCGTTTTTTCTCCTTTGAGGTTCTTGAATTGTTTAAATAGACCTCAAATTGTTTAAATGGTCTACTTAGCCCATAACAATTTTATTTAAATTGTTTAAATGGTCTACTTAGCCCATAACAATTTTATTTAAATTGTTTAAATGGTCTACTCATGATGAGCTTAATCTATAACTCTTGTGCGCTATTGTGCTAGATGAGAAGCGGAGAAGAGTTATAGATGTAAGTTCTCATCTCTAAATTATTTTGAAAAGATTAATTAGAGGTCGCGTGTGGTGTACGCTTGTGCACTATAGGAGTGTGGTGTACTCTTGTGCGCTATAAAGGTCGCGTGTGGTGTACTCTTGTGCGCTATAGGGTTGGTGGTTGTGCGCTAGAGGAGAAGTTGATGGGTTGATTTGAGAGGATATTTCAAGACAGAGGTGATGTAAGTTCTCATCTCTAAATTATTTTGAAAAGATTAATTAAAGGTCGCGTGTGGTGTACTCTTGTGCGCTATAGGGTTGGTGGGAGTGTGGTGTACTCTTGTGCGCTATAGGGTTGGTGGTTGTGCGCTAGAGGAGAAGTTGATGGGTCGATTTGAGAGGATATTTTAAGGCAGAGGTGATGTAAGTTCTCATCTCTAAATTATTTTGAAAAGATTAATTAAAGGTCGCGTGTGGTGTACTCTTGTGCGCTATAGGGTTGGTGGGAGTGTGGTGTACTCTTGTGCGCTATAGGGTTGGTGGGAGTGTGGTGTACTCTTGTGCGCTATAGAGTTGGTGGGAGTGTGGTGTACTGTACTCTTGTGCGCTATAGGAGAGGAGAAGTTGATGGGTCGATTTGAGAGGATATTTCAAGGCAGAGGTGATGTGTATATTGATTTTAATTACTTTAATTACATTAGTTCACCAGATATTTAGACTATCGCGCACAACCAACTGCTCTCGAGGTGTATTAATGCATTTGTTTATGTATTCATTAGTTCAACCTAATGCATTAATTTGTTTATTTGTTTATGTACAAAAATATAATTAAGAAGAAAGATGAACACCACACTCCCACCAACCCTCCCTGTTCTTTTATTTTTCTATTAATCAGAATTCTTACATCTAATACAATTTTTTATTGCTTCTCACAAGAACTAAAATAGGCCTCTTGTCCTTGAGCCTCTCTGGCAGGAAAATATTATCCCTTGCCTTTTCTACTTCATTTCTATTTTAACAATATCTCAATCTATACAAACAGAAAATAAATCAAGCCAACTAAGTAAAGAAAATAAACAATAATTCACAGCCTCCTCTGTCTTGTGCGCTGGATACAGGTCACATAAATGACATGTCTCAACACCCTCCCTCAAGTTAGCAGGTAGTATCTATCATGCCCAACTTGGCAATCAACTGCTCGAATACTTTTGTAGAAACTGCCTTCGTCAGCACATCTGCTAGCTGTTCTTCTAACCTCACATATGAAAAAGAGATGATAAGTATCGTATAAGGCATCTATGCCGAGATATTTTTGGTTATCTTCAATGTAATATTTAGGAGATCTTATAATTAAAGGAAAGATAATAATTAGAAAATAGGCAGGTTGTACACTTCTTGTACAGAGTTCTATATCTGGGGCTGCTAGCCATAATTTTGATTATTCTGAACTATTTCTTCTGTATGAAAAATTCAATGAAATAAAAGAAAGGCAGGAGGGAGGATTGAGGGAGTCTTGTTTTTTTTTTAAGTTTTCAGTAATTTGGTATGGTATCAGCGCTTTTGTTGACGGTTTTGTGCAAAGTGAAGGTGGCTTAAATCAATTCCTTGTGCAGTTGTCCATTTGATACTACATAGTCTCTACACATTTTTTTGAAGACCGAAAACCATAGAAGGAAAAATCGGTATCTGGATCGGAAAATCGGTCGGGATCGGCCGAATCGGATCGGAAAATCGGACTTTTTTCCAAAAGCTTGTATAAATTAAAATTCTCATGTCCTAATTTGCGGCAGTGATTTGTTGAAATTTTTTTGGTAAAAATATTAAATACTTGGAAGTTATAATGGAGAAGAGTTTGTGAATAAAATACTTTGGTAACTTTTTAATTCAAAAAATAGTGAACATTTACAACATGCAGAAAACAATATTCAATATATAACATTCAATATTCAACATATATACATAGACATATTAGAGGAATATTACAACACTACCGAAAGTTTGATTTTCAAACATAATTTAATTTTTAAAACATGATTTTCCGTCAGTTTGTGACTCGTTTCTTTAATACTTATTATAGATAAAAACATGTTATAAAAATCAATTAAAAATAAACCAAAATCTCAAATTTTCGGACACAAAAGCAAGAGACATGAATCCGACACAAAGAATCGGACAGATATCAATCTCTCCCAAAAAATCATGTCTGTTCAAAGCTTGTCAATATTCCGTGATTCCCGTTTGCACCTCTCCCAAGAATCAATCTTTTTCTAGCTAGTACTGAATAGATGGCATATTTATCATAATATTATAATCTTTTTTTCTAGCTAGTATTGAATAGATGACTCGTCCGACCCTCAAATAAATCGGAATGAAACCTGCTATCTCAAACAAAACAAAAAATGAAGTAGTTGGGTTTTATGCATTATTACAATATGAAAAAATATTATCACATTTCGATTTGACTTTTTTGCATTATTACAACCTGAAACATTTAAACATTTATTCTAACCTAAAATGACATATATATGAAACATGTAAAAAAGATATATATATGAAACAATTAGTACTAACCTAAAATGCCCATCCATCGCATTATACTTGTGATTTGCTTGTATGGATTATTCACAATCGACTGCCCGCCATCCACTGTTAAATTTAACCCGCTGACATACCTCGCCTCGTCGCTTGCCAAAAATAGCATGGCCTCAGCCACGTCATTAGGCTCCAAGTGGACTCCCTTCAAATTTGCGTAGTACCCGGTCACTGCAAAGTATATCTTCAGCACAGCTGCTTTTCCCAACCATGCCGGAAGTAATGGCACAGTAAGGCGAGAAGGAACCCCCGCGGGTGACACGCAATTGACTCTGATCCCGTGCTTGCCTAACTCTGACGCCACACTCTTGGTTAGCCCTACCACGGCATGCTTCGAGCCGGTGTAACCTATCGGACCTAGACCACCCAGGATGCTTGCTAAACTAGCGGTAGAGATTATTGATCCCTTGCCACGTGGGATCATGACCCTTGCTGCGTGCTTCATCCCTAATATATACCAAAAGGAAGAAATCAAGGAATGATGACTAGTGTCATCTTTTATTACTAGTGGTCTAATGCTTATTTGCCTAACTCTAATCTATCAAGAGCTTTTGCATATAGTGCCAAATAAATTTCTACAAATGCAAATACACCCCAATCTATAATTTAAAATTGTAAGCAACATGGCATCAAATTGCCTTAAGTACGAGAAATCACACTCTAATTGACTCATCCAGGATACTCTTGTGGAATGTACCTTTTTCCATTGCATTCAAATTTCCAACAATTATATGTGCCATTTGAAAATTGAAATCAGGGTAACCTATTTGGAAAACGTTTGATTTCGAAAGTAAATAATTAATAATACCAATTGTTCTTACCTAAAAAGACGCCATCCACATTGATTTCAAACACCTTGTTCAATTCCTGTAAATCGGCATCCCTAATATCAGCAAACATATTTCCCACAATCCCAGCATTATTCACCATTATATCAATGGTACCAAAAGTCTCAACAGTTAAATCAACTGCTTTGCTTATCTCATCTTCCTTAGTTACGTCACAGTGAATGAAACAGGCGCAGGTCCCACTACCCAGTGACTCAAGTATTTGCTCACCTAGCTCATCCTGTATGTCAGCAATGCAAACCTTGGCACCCTGCTTTATGAAGAGTCTGACGGTTGCTTCACCAATGCCAGAAGCGCCTCCTGTTATAAGAGCAACCTTGTCTTCCAATCTAAACCATATTTTAGATTATGTTTAATATACTTTTACTTTTCTTTCTCATGCATCATGTTCTAGATAAGGAACAAAATCTAGTTCTCCTTTACAGTAGTCTGATCGATACAGTATTTGAATCTTGAGGGATCAGGTTATGGATTATTTAAATTAATTCAAATTTCCAACACTTTGATTATTTATATTTTTGTAACATGATATTATTCAACTGATATCTCCATCTAATAAGACCCCCTTTTGAAAATGTATTAGTAAAAGAATAATGTCCTTTTTTTGTGGATGGTATTTATGAAAACAACTTAACTCTCCAAAAAAAAGAAAATATCACCCTGTACTGTCATAGTAACAAGATTTAAAATTATTCATACGAATTAAACAAACTTCTGAATTATTCCCTAAACAGTTAGCAAATTTTACGAATTAAAACCAAATTATTCATAGAATTTTACGGTTGGCTAATATAAAAACGTTTGTTCCAGAGCCGTGTTGCAACCAATTGATTTTCCGATTTTCAAAGTTCAAACGGTCAATCCACTGTGATCTCTATATTAAAATGTGCTTGGAGACCAACTTTTACATTTTTTTCAAATTTTTTTACTATTTATTAAGTTAGTTTTAAAATTATTGATTTTAATAAAGAGTGTAAAATATATGGATCATTGAAAACAGAGATTTTAAAACTAGTTTAATAAATTGTAAAAATTCCAAAAAATATATAAATTTGGTCTCCAAGCACACTTTATATAGATTGAATGTTTAACGGTTTAGATCGAATAATATAAATAAGAGTGGATTGTTTCTAAATTACATACGTATTATACCCGAATAATGAACTTTGGATCTTGTTGAGCTTTTTCCTAATCATATTTTTCATTATTCTCGACACCCCTCTATTTCCTGCCTAGAGAAAGGACAGAAAAAAGATTCCCTTTTATCCTTTTTCCAAATATATTCCCAGTTGTTTTGTTAATTATAATTATTATGATTAGAACTCCAACATGATACTAGTTGGGTCAAAATTCGAACATGGCCATATTACAAAAGAAGACACATATATTTTTGACTAGTGAATTTTAAAAAGTAGATAAGAAGTTAACTTTATGTATGAGAGAAGTTATTTTATTTGTAAAGCAGCCATAACTTGATTACACAGTACATTTATTCCTGAAACATATCAAACATAAGATATTTAATTAATTTTTTTAACATATTAGTTTTTTGTGAAATTGGATATTAGTAATTAATGCTCAAACAAACAAAAAACTGCACATTTTTTTTTTGTCCCAAGTCTTGACTAAATTTATTACTATTCTACTAATAAAAAGGATTTTGTTGGTAACTTAGTGAGATAATTTTATGCAAATATGGAACAAGTTTTTCCTAGAACGACAGGCAATCCACATGGGTAGAGTTCATTTCAGTTACTATGTTAGCAAAAAATAATGCCAGTAGAAAACAATGTATTTAACATATTCCCAAATTGCTAACCAATAGCTTGAGTACATGCCATGCTCCATTCCAAATGCCAACCAGAAGTTATGTGAGCCACTTGCGTGTGGGACGCAGAGGGACGGGTGCCTGGGACAATCTCCTTAGCACACAAGGAAGATCAGAAACTAGAATCGATTGATCTTGTGTTGCTCCAATTAAGGAAATCGGCGCAGTGATGAGATGGAGATGCGGAATTTAAACTTGAGAATACAAAACAGAGAAGAGTTAATTTATACCTCCTTTTGAAGACCGTGGTTGTGACCAAGGTATCTGCCATTAATAGATGTGCTAGGCTTCTGATGCCAGATTTGATAACTGAGAAGCGTTTTCACTGAGAAGCCTATTGGAATGATGATTAGCCCTGGTGAGTTGACGTATGATGCCAGAATTAAAGGGTTTCAATAGTACCTCTATGATAAAGGCCCCAGCATTGCAGTTAGTATTACCGACATTTTTATTAATACCCAAAAAAATAAAAATTATCAAATCTGACCTCACCTCAGTTTTTTTATTAAAACTACTCTAACCGCCCCACTGTGGGGCGGTCCACTGTTCAAGCAGACCGCCCCCTAGTGGGGCGGTCAGCTATAAAACCCCTATAAAAGGAGTTTCTCTTTCCTGACATTCATAAATTCATTCCAACATCCCAGATAAGAAAGAGAGGCGATTTTGTGGCGATTTTGGGCGATTTCAGGCAACATTAGAGGTATATTTAAGACGAGAAGGATGGACAATACAATCGAGGTAAGAAAGAGAGTAACCTGAGATCGTGGCATAGCGAGAGGAGGGTCAATTAGAGATGGAGGTAAAAATGAGGGCAAAAGTACAAGTGTCCGAGATGCCCTGATACACAGACATGTGGATCATTCATACAGCCGGAATTTCTTAGCTATAAATTTCAGACGATGACTTTGCGGAAAACTCCTACGGCTTTGGTTTGAAAAAGAAGAAGGTTGATCCAGAGCCTCCAGCATCGGACGATATGTTTGTTCCGTGTACTAGTAAGGCTACCACTTCGTCTGCTGTGACTGATCCAGATTCGGCAAAATCCGATGGTAACTTTTGTTTCATGTAATTTCAAGGTTCATTGTAAGAAGTAGTACTACATACTAAGAATTTATGTTGTAGACTTTATTTCATCAATTTTGTGTTTGTTTATTTTTTATGTTGTCAATTTTTGTATATGTAATTAAGCAATGAAATAACAAAACTGAAGCATATAAAATAATCGAGATAAATAAAAATTATATAGTTCACAAACTACCAATTAGAATAGTTCACAACATACATCTAAAATAGTTCACAATATAATTTAACAAAATTTGGTAATCAGCGACGACGTCCGAACAAACTCAGCCGACGTCTGGGTCTGCTTGCAGATGGTTGTACGACACTACCGGATGTCTCTCCATGGCTACTACCGGTTCCTAGACTTTCATGAGTGCGGTGCCTACTACCGGTTGCTTCAGCAACAACTCTAGCATTTTCTCTTTAATTGGCTTCGTTAATGGCATCTGCATTGCATTCCAGTTCAACAAACATGGTATGATATTGAAATCATAAAATATAAAATCAAATATAAAATCAAATGTATCTGCTCGCTGCCTGTCAGTAGTTGAACGGTGAGCCTGATGTCCCATTCGCCTACCTTCCATCTGGCCCATGGTCATTACAGCACGCTTGTGAGGTCTTCTTCCTTTTTTGATCCACCTCTTTGCGAGCATGATTCTATCCCCAAGTACTCGCAAGGTCATTACAGCACGCTGATCCGACGGCGAACAGTAAAATTTTCTGGACCACCAGATCAGTAACTTTCAAAGTGGCTTAATAAATAGTAAAATAATTCCAAAAAATGTAAAATTTGGTCTCCAAGCACATTTCAATGTTTAGAACATGTTGAACGGTTCGGATCGGTTGTTTGAATTTTCAAAATCCAAAAAGTAGCCCGAAGTAAACGGGGGGGTTTACTTTGCAAAGCACCATAGCCTTACTCTATATATATATATATATAGAGAGAGACTGGCTAATGTAATAACGTTAGAACTTCGGCCGAAGTTCTAACGAGTTGTTTTTGCGTTTTTAAAATCCAAACAACCGATCCGAACGTTCAACTTTTTCTAAATATTGAAATGTGCTTGGAGACCAAATTTTACATTTTTTGGAATTTTTTTACTATTTATTAAGCCACTTTGAAAATACTGATCCGGTGGTCCAGAAAATTTTGCTGTTTTTTACTATTCACAGCAGATCTGCGATTTTCAAAGTGGCTTAATAAATAGTAAAAAAATTCCAAAAAATGTAAAATTTGGTCTCCAAGCACATTTCAATATTTAGAAAAAGTTGAACGGTTCGGATCGGTTGTTTGGATTTTAAAAATGCAAAAACGACTCGTTAGAACTTCGGCCGAAGTTCTAACGTTATTACATTAGTCAGTCTCTCTATATATATATATATATATTATTAGTATTATTGTATGCATGGTTTTGAAACTCGGAACTGCATGAATACTGACTGACATGGTTTAATATTCAAATCAATCAAACTTTGTATATACATATACAAACTGTTAAAGATGACCTAATTGATAATGGAGGTTCAGATCATATCTGAATTAGGCAATTAGTGCATGAACACAAACACATAGAATATATATAATTTTCATCCATAGAGAAACTGTACCATTGAGACAACCTCCTAATAAGGCCAAGTGCTATGAATTTGCGGCTGTCAAAATTAATTTGTCGGAATGTATAGATAAAATTGGTTCTGGTGAAGTCTCTAATTAATGTTTTAGATAGACATTGTCGCATTAAAACAACAATCACCTACCATTATAGCTAGGTTCATATAAAATAGTAATTTATTAACAACCATAGTATTATTAATTAATGTCAATATAATTAATTAATTAATTTGTGAAACAACATGTAAGAATTTAAATCGGTTTGTAATTCGTATAGGTACACTGTAATAGCAAAGACAGAACATATATACCATGTTAGTGTTGAGGACGTGTTGACACCTAGAACGAAATTAATTTATTAGGATGGTAAAATAAAAATAAATAAAAAAATTGATTAGGATGGAGATAATGTTTGGAAATTGATCAAGGCAAAATTAGGCATTTGAGTTTGGTTCACCTCATCAAACAATGCCACCTCATCACCTCATCAAAGTCGAGCTACTTGCCAAAAAGTTCTTATGTACACTAAAATTCGGAGTCAGCTCCTCCCACACACAGTGACAAATGAATAGTTTGAGTTTGGTTCGGCGGAGTCAAAAATTTGTGATTCAGAAATAATTCGGATATAATTCATGAATAATTCAGTATCATAAAAACCCAAAAACCTCCACAAAAAAAATTTGCGTTTTATTTGCGAATAAAACATACGATACAGTTTTTTTGCGTTTTATTCGGTGTTTGGTTTGGAAATGTCAAAAATCCGAATAACATTCGAATAATTCGCGAATAAAGCGCGAACTATGTTACTATGCTCCCAGATACCAGCAAATGGTCATAAAACGGTGCTTGAGTGTCCAATTTCAGCAAATGACCACTTTTCGGAAAGCTTGCGAAAATACGCATGCATTCGTGATGACTAAGTCATTTTCTGAAATTCGGAAT
Source organism: Carex parvula (assembly GCA_025461045.1). Lineage (NCBI taxonomy): Eukaryota > Viridiplantae > Streptophyta > Magnoliopsida > Poales > Cyperaceae > Carex > Carex parvula. The sequence goes on from JAJGRW010000761.1 coordinate 1,288,141, forward strand.
TGCCAAAAAACAAAGGGAAGAGCCTCAAAACTTGAGTTGAAGTTTCCGATTAAGATTTTCATTTATATTATTCAATCTAAGTAGCTCAGTAAATTAGTTACATAATGAACTTGTAGAATACAATTTTTACTATTTTCCAAAGTTTCTTACTATTTTTTATGATTCATGAAAGATGGCACAAAAATCAGTCTTAGAGCGTAATTTATCATATTTCAGCATAATTAGCGAAGTTGTAATTAGCGTAATTTAGTGTAATTCAACATAATTTATTGTAATAGAGTGTAATTCAAGAAAATTTCAAGTAATATAGTGTATTTAGTATAAATATGTTAATTATAAATCAAAAGAAGTAATCTAACAAATAATTTAAACAAAAAATTCAAATTTTCAGTGTTAGATTTCTTTATTTTGCTTGAGTCTTAAAAAAAAAAAAGAAAAAAAAAATCTGGACCTAATTGGCAATTCGGTCTGGGTTAAAAAAGCCTCTGGACCGAATTGCCAATTCGGTCCAGAGTGAATTACACACAAGTCTACACGGAACTGTGAAAAAATGCCAAACCGAATTGCCAATTCGGTATAGAAAAAAAAAATTCCTTGAGACCGAATTAGTAGTTCGGTTTTTATGGTTTTTGTAAAAAAAAAAGGTAATCAAGTTGTTTTTTTTTAAATTAATTATTTTAATTACGTTTTTTTTTTTAAATCCAGCAAAGTGGTGTCAATTTGTTTATTGTGATAGGTGACAATTTGCTAAACTAAATAATTATTTATTATTTTTTCTGATAAATGAGTATATTATGTTATTTCTGCGGCGAAGTTACATAAATTCAAGCAAAGCACCTACCACTCGCATGATTTTTTTTTTTTTAACATACTTCTGTAATTGTATTTTTTTAATAAAAACAATATATAATATGTTTGTTGTTCAAAATAATTGTAAAATTATGTTTTATATCACATAATTCTGTCCTGGCTCCGTCCATATGTTACACTCCTGTTATTTTGATGATGGGGCTTCAATTGAATCAGATTGGCTCAATTTCTTCCGCTTTTAATTTCCTGCACTTGCAAATTAATAGTCCAACGTAAAAAACAAAAAGATCATATATAGGTCGTTTCTTTTGGAGCAAAGTTAAGGTGTGTTATCCTCATCAAGAGAGTTTAATGAGGTAGGATATGAGTGTTGGACACTTATATGTGATTGGTTTGACTTAACAAGGCTATCAAAATGGTTTTGTGCCTTGAGGCGTAGGATTGAGGAGCCGGGTATGGGATGTCACCTCAACAACCAAGAGGTATATTAGATGCAATTAGTAATGATAGCTTACCTGAATAGCTAAGTCTAAGCAATGATGCCAAAATTCACTTGAATTTGGTGAAATATAGATCTTGGTCCGCTATGTGGTTTTGTGATGGACATCGTTTTTAAAACACATAGTGGGAGTAACTTTTATTAAATAAATATGTTTCAAAAAAATAAACTTTGAATCTAAAATTATGCATATTTATTTTGTTGTAGATAATAACAAATACATATGCTTTAACATTGTGATATGCCCTTGAAAAGAAATAAAAATCAATGGAACAAACTTTTTAAACTGGTATAGAAACTTACAGATTGTCCTTAAGCAAGAAAGAAGGAATACATTCTAGAGAAACATGTTCCTAAAAAACTAAAAGATGATGACAAATCAGTTATTCCTTCTGCTGATTTATAGAGTTATGAGAAACATGTGAATGATGACATTGATGTCACTTGTCTCATGCTTACAATAATGAATTATGAGCTTCAGAAGTAGCTTGAGAAATTGAGTGCTTATGACATAATTGTGCAACTATGTGAATTGTTTTGAGTTCAAGCTCGCACAGAGAGATTTGAGACATCAAAGGCATTATATCAATGGAACTAGCGGAAGGGAGCCCAGTCATTCCTCATGTACTCAAGATGATAGGGTACGTTGAGAATCTGGATCGGTTGGGCTGTCCTCTTGATAGGAGAAATTATATAGACTTTTACATAGGGTTTTGCCTCTAGTATTAGTCCAATTTCCTTGATTTTAAAGTAGTTTAGTTAGATTTACACCAGGAATCACCGGTTATTGTTGTGTTTTACTTGTCAATGCAGGAAATATAACAAAACAACACAAAAGAGCCACACTAAAGGCCGTGATCATGTTTACTCGGACCGTAATCTATTTAAGGAAGAAGAAGGCAGAAAATGAGCAACAGACAACCCACTTCATGGGCTGAGAGAGACATCTTTCAAACCGTAATCTTCTCCAGACTTAGAAGATTTCCAATCCAGGTGAATCACGACCGTAGAAGACCCATCATGACGGAGAACGAAGATCTTCACAACTGTAAGAATCCTCTCTCGATCGTAGCCGTACAAGGAAACTTAATGGCTAAGGATCTATTACGGTCGTAGGGAAAGTTTCACTGGCCGCAAAGGATCCTGCAAGGTTTGTCAGCTGCCTTTGCACAGCCGCCAACCCTTTCACGACCATGAAGATTTCTTCATGGGCCGTGACAATGCGAACACTTCCAGACTTGCTGATTTCTTGCCAAAACTGGTTGATTCCTGCTGGAATCCAGGATTTGCTTCCCGGTCTCAGTTTAGTCTGTCCAAGGGGGCTATAAATTTGCTTAGAGACTGAAGGAAAAGGCACCAATTATTCGACTATTATATTTCCATCTTTTCCTTCCACTTTTTACTTCAAGTTCAAGATCTAGATGGGACAGTCCAAAGAGCCTAAGGCGAAGATGGTGGAGAAGACGAAGGAAGTTTAAAGATTGGTGTAACCCTTGCCTTTCTCTTTCTTTTAGTCGAATTTAATGGGTATTCCCTTACCTCATCCATGGTTGTTTATGCACCCATGAGAGGCTAGTTCTCTTTCGGGTCCATGGTTGTAGTACATGATTTTTGTGTATAATATATATGGCTTAGTGAGTCTTTTTGCTCTATGAGATTTGTTTCTATGTGCTATGTTTGATTGCTAGTGATTTATTTTGATTTATGGTATTATGTGACAAATATGTACTTGTGTGGATGTGAGGGTGAAAGCAAAATTTCGCATAGAGTAGTTTAGGTGCAAGGTATAGGGGTAGTTCGTGGGTGAGAACACTGATGAACCAAAATGGTATCACTACTTTTATTATAAATTAATATACCTTTTAACCCTAACTTCTACTTACGTTTAAATCACAAGCACATGATCCTACGATGTAGTATAATTCGGGTGTCAATCCACAGGAATAGTGTATTAGATTATAAACACTTTTCACTAGTCTAGGTGCTCCGGTTAGTTGAAATCTATTTAGAAAATAGATTTAAAATAGTTTTGAAAATAATTTCTTGGGTTCATACCCTAAAGTTGTAGGCAGATGCGCTAATTTTCTAAGGTTTGAGCTAAACAATTAAATAGAGATTCTCTAGGGTTCAGATTTTCTCCTTCTATATTATGCAAAATATATACTTCTGACGTCTCTCTACCCCACATGCTGCCTGTCACCCCTATGCTGCATAGAATTGTCCCATAGCTACCACGCATGTGGCACTGTCACTACCCCGCAGGGCGTGCTGGGTTTCTGTGTACGTGATTTGAAAGGTTTTTCGATCTTGCGATCGGTTTTTGGGCTAATAGTTCAGAGTGTTTTAAGTATGCAATTAACTTTCTCACACAAACCTAATTGTTCATATCCTATTCTACCCCTCAATTAATTATCCCAAAGACCCTACCTAAATTAAGTATCTACTAATAAAACTTAAAATTTCAATCTACGCTATCCTGCCAAGGGAGCCTCCTGGGTTCTAACCCTAGTCTTTGAACCGCTGCCAGGCCTCGTTTGCCGATGTGTTACATATACTTATATGCAATCCCACTCACACTGGGTTGCAATGAAATCATACACCTATTGGTATGTGGAGTGTCATTGGCATATAGTAGATAGAACTATGTATGCAAGGACTTAATAAAAATGAATTTAAATAATAAAGCAAACACAAATCAACATACACAAAACATAACAAAGAATTCGATTACAAACCCTCACCCTAGAGATGGGGAGTTTAGTTCATCACGACCATGGCAAAATAAAATAAATAAAATAAAGAGAACATAGACTACAACCCAATTGAAAATTGAAGAACCCTAGCCTCCTTAGATGACGTCTTTTTCTCGTGCTCGGCTTCCGATGACTACTCTCATCTCTCTAAGTAACTCTCTGACCTAATATAGCATTAGGATGCTAATCGATTCTATGGACTTAACACAATTAAACATGAACACTAAATCCTATTACAAAAGGGGCTTTTATAGCCTTCCTAAATGAGAGGTGAAGTAGTGGGAGTAGTGGACAAGGTGGAGACTTGGAGTGCACTCCAAGTTTGCATAGAAGGAGCCAAAAATAGAGAGCCAAATTTGGCTATGAAGCTATCACGCCCTTCTAGAAGAATTCTGCCGAAATTAGCATCAATAGTGGAGATTTGATCAGAATCTGAAGAGTCCACGGATTGTGCGGCATAGATGTGTGCCACATGCGGCATAGAGTGACCCCGTACGACCTCCTGACTTAGCTGATTTTCTGTAATTTCACCAGTTCGCATGTTGTGTACTTCGTGTGAGGTGTTGCATGCTTCCAGCGGTGCCCTGATTTTGTGCCAACTTCAGAAATCGCCTAAATTCGACACATTTAATCCATTTTTGGCCTAAATACGCAACTTTCTCCAAAACCTGCCAAAATAGCCTACAAAAACGTTTGCGGTAAATAAATTGGGACATTGGCTACTTTGCATTCGCTTTTGGCCATTTCTGCAATCAAAGATATGGATTTTTGCTATATGTTTTGGCCCGATCAAACACACTACTCAACCGAACACTTGGATCCATGTTAAGAACCAAAGTAACACATGACCTTAGGATAAAATCCCGAAACACACTAGAAAAAAAACCATTGAAACTAGGCTTAGTATGGACCAAAGAAACATCTAGAGTCTTGGTGGGGTTCTAGATCGAAGTTGAGGAACTTCCTTCCATGTACATAGCCGTGATGTGGCAGAAATCAACTTAGACTTAGACCTTTGGAACTTCATGATCTAAATACAATCCAGTCCTAAGAACTTAATCGTGATGCCTAGTAGGTTTAGGTATGGTGAGAAAACACTCTAGTTCTATCTACGTAACAATGATGCCTAGAAGTGGAATCTGACACCAACAATTGAATTGTATCCCTCTCATATTAGTTAAATTATAGAAGAACAACTGAGTAACAACCATGACCCAAATGATAGGAAGAAGCCGAAAGCCTATAGACTTCCACCATCTGTTACATTACTTATTTACTGCTTTGTTTATTTACTTTTCCAAACAACAAGAAATCCTACAAAACCCCGAATCTATCTTTACTTAGTTTCTTACTATAAATCAATACTTTTGTTGTCTCTGCGGTTCCACTCCCCGAATACTACACCAATAGGTTGTGCACTTGCAACCAACCTTTTAATTGAGTACTAGGGATACTATAAATTATAAAAATGAAAAAGTGTATTGAAAGTCTCTACCCTAAATACACAACACCCCTCAATCAAGAATTGGCTACTAACATTATTCTCCAATCCTTGCCTTCGAGTTATCATGAATTTATTCTGAATTTTAACATGAATGGGCTGAAGAATTGCATAGGATGCTATAGACAGTCGAACAAAACTTGAGGAAGCCTAATGATGTCTTATTGGTTAAGAAGGAAAATAACTTCGAAAAGAAAGGCAAAGGAAAGGCCAAAGGTAAAGGCAAAGGCAAAAGGCAAAGTTCAAGTTGAGAACTCGACCAAAGGAAAGTCTATAGCTAGTACTAGCATCACCGAGTCGTAGTGTTTCTATTGCAATGAAATTGGTCATTGAAAGAGATTGATGCAGGAGCACCTGATTAAGACGATTAATTCCAGCAAGAAAATCAGAATATTATTTACTTAGTTTACCTTTATGGCAATCTTGTCGATTTAGATTTTTATTTCTGAATTAAGCCTATGGACAGCAGCTCCCTGTTGTCTAATTTATGTTTTAGTAATTTGAATTATTTCTATGATATGTTGCCAAATATTAGTAGCTTTCCTAATTATTTTCTGCATTGAGTAATAGCTATATAACCCGGCTTGTGGGTGAAAAGAAAAGGACAATTTTTCTGGATATTTTTCTATAAAATTAAGGAGAAACAATTCTCCCTTTTATTTTGGTGTTCTCTCAAATTTATTCTCTGAAATTATCGGTATCACACGCCTAAAGAACAATCATTCAGTTCTACGCGGCGTCAGTTGGTATCAGAGCCGAAATCCTTCGCCTTAGTGTTGTTTCATCAGTTTTAATGGCTGGTGGACGTAGTGATCATGGTGGTCGCCGTGGGCAGGTTCCAATGGAGGAAGCTCTGCACCGTGATCGCAGCATCGAGGACGCTGTGTTGATTGAGGATCTGCAGAGACAAATTGTGGAGCTAACCCTACTCCTACAGCGTAATTTGCTATTGGAGGTTGCCGATCGAAACCAAGACCGCCGAATGAGGCATGGATCTTCGAGAAGCAAAACTCAAATGAGTCGAGACCCCGAGGCACGAACTGCGAGCTACACCGACTTTTCTTCTCACCACCGCCATCACAACATCTTCAGCGACAATGTTTCTCCTTCATCTCACCCCCAGTGGAGAGACAACCATTCAAAAGAACGCAATAGTTTGCATTGTGGTGCTAAAGTAGAAAATTTCAGTGGAGAAGATGAAGAGATCGACCCCTTCCATGACAACAATTCGTTGGTTTCATGTGATGAAGAGGCATTACATCAACACAACACCAAAATGAACAGTCGTGAGGCAAAAGATCATGAAACTGATTCGGCTTCAACCTTCGACAACCCGTTTCAAAACTGTACCGGGACAGACTATAGTGTTTTTGAGGTTGCTGAAATTTTTGTAAGTGAAAACATGTCATTTGAATCCCCACCTATTTATGACGAATATCCCGATAATGAGGATGATACTTCTTCAAAATTGGAAGAGTCCCTAACATAAATAGAGTCATTTGACAAAGACCTTGTAGGTGATTAGTGGTGTCATCATTCTTTAATTCCAACACAACAAATAGTTCAACCAAAGAAGTTTGTTCCTTGTCAACAACAAATGATGATCTCCAACAATTCCAGCAGAAAACTTGTTTACTCAATATAGACGTTTCAAGGTATGGATATGAAGATCCTTTTCTAAAACCTAGAAGTGACACATCAAATGAAGGGTACTTCACATTTTTTAGATGTTGCAATACTCGGTTTGATTTCAGTTTTGATGAAATCACGAAACCAATCGTTAGACTACCCATTTGTGGTTTGCACAACTCTCTTCTTGTTCCCCATGATCTGATGCAGTTCCCATATTCTTTAACAGTGCTTGTTCTAAATTTGTACTGTTTCAAAGAGGTCTACAAGGAAAGTAACTCGAGGGCGAGTTCTTTTCAACCAGGAGCGACTGATGCAGGAGCACCTAATTAAGACGATTAATTCCAGCAAGAAAATCAGAATATTATTTACTTAGTTTACCTTTATGGCAATCTTGTCGATTTAGATTTTATTTCTGAATTAAGCCTATGGACAGCAGCTCCCTCTTGTCTAATTTATGTTTTAGTAATTTGAATTATTTCTATGATATGTTGCCAAATATTAGTAGCTTTCCTAATTATTTTCTGCATTGAGTAATAGCTATATAACCCGGCTTGTGGGTGAGAAAAGAAAAGGACAATTTTTCTCGATATTTTTCTATAAAATTAAGGAGAAACAATTCTCTCTTTTATTTTGGTGTTCTCTCAAATTTATTCTCTGAAGATTATCGGTATCACACGCCTAAAGAACAATCATTCAGTTCTACGCGGCATCAGAGATACTGCAAAAAGTTCAAAGTAGTTCATAAGAAGGGAAGTGAAACTTCAGCTTCAAGTATTTTTGTTATAAAAGTTAACATTTTAACTTATCAAACTGGTTCATGGGTATTGGATACCGGTTCTGGGGCTCATATTTGTTCAAATATGCAGGTTCTAAAAAAAAAGTAGGATGCATGTTGAATAAATTAGAGATGGAGCTACGTGTCGGCAATGGATTAAGAGTTGTTGCTTTGGCTATAGACACTATATCATTAGCTTTACCTTCCGGATTGGTCTTATAATTAAATAATTTATTATGTAGTTGCCATAAGTAGAAACATTATTTCTATTTCATGTTTAGATATGTTTGGATTTGAATTTAAATTTAAGAACAATGGTTGTTGATTTTATTTGAATGATATGTATTATGACAAAGCTTCATTATATAATGGACTTTATATATTAGACCTTATTGTTCCTATTTATCACATACATACTCTAAGTCAAATGATTTGAATCCCACTCTTTTATGGCATTGTCATTTGGAATACATAAGTGAGAAACACATAAAGAAATTTCATAATGAAGTACATAATCAACTTGGCATGACAATTAAGGCTCTTCGATCATATCGAGGAGGCAAATATTCAAGCCAAGAATTTGGCAATCATCTAAAGCAATTTGGAATTGTTTCACAACTTACTCCATCGGAAACACCACAATGGAATGGTCTATCTGAACGGAGGAATTGAATCTTATTGGACATGGTTCATTCAATGATGTTTCAAGCTTATTTTGCATTATTATTTTGGGGTTATGCTCTAGAGATGGTAGCTCTCACACTAAATAGAGCTTCATCAAAGGAAGTTGAGAAGACACCATATGAGATATGGACTGAGAAGCATCCGAGTTTGTCTTTTCTTAAGATTTGGGAAAGTGAGACTTATGTGAAGTGATTGATATCTGATAAGCTCACACCTAAATTAGATAAATGTTTCATTGTTGGATATCCGAAACAAACTAAGGGATTCTACTTCTATAAAAGAGCTGAGAACAAAGTACTTGTTGCTCAAAATGGTGTCTTTTTGGAGAAACAATTTCTCTCTAGATGATTTAGCGGGAGTAATGTGCATCTCGAAGAAATTCGAGATACACAAGATCTGCATGTTGTTTAGGAACCTACATAAGAGACACTACCGCTACGGAGATTGGATAGGGAATGTCATATACCTCTGAGGTACTTGTTCCTCATGTTAGGACAATGCGACATATTAGTGTTGGACAACGGTAAGCCTACAACGTTTCATGAAGTGATGATGAGCCAGGACTCTGATAGGTGGCTTGAAGCCATGAAATCCAAAATACAATTCATGGATGACAATCAAGTTTGAAATTTTGTTGATTTACCTAATGTAATAAAAACCATTAAGTGTAAATGGGTCTTTAAAAATAAAGTTGACATGGATGAGAATGTTTACATTCATAAAGTACGATTGGTAGCAAAAGATTTCAAGTAATTCATGGTATTTACTATGATTAGACTTTTTCACCAGTTGCAATGCTTAAGTCAATTCGGATAATCCTAGAAATTGTCGCATATTCTGATTATAAGATTTGACAAATGGATGTCAACATCTTTAAAAATTTGGATGAGGATGTGTACATGACACAATCCGAAGGTTTTGTCGATCCAAGTAATTCTAGGAAGTTATGCAAACTTCGGAAATTCATTATGAATTGAAGCAAGCATCTCGGAGTTAGAATATTCATATTGATAAAGTGGTTGAAAGAATTTGGCTTCATCAAGAATGAAGAACCTTGCATTTATAAAAAGACTAGTGGGAGCTCCTTTATTTTTCAATTGTGTTTATGTGAATAACATATTGTTGATCGGAAATGATATTTCTTTGCTTGTAGTAATGTCTTCGCTGAAAAACAATTTTTCAATGAAAAATTCAGGCAAAGCAACATACATATTGAGAATAAGAATCTATAGAGATAGATCAAAAAGACTAATCGAACTGAGTCAAAGTACGTAAATTGACAAGGTATTGAAAATGTCCATAATATTTAGCCAACTATATACCTGGTACTGATATATCCATAATATTCAGCAGCACCTGATTCACGCCTCACAAACCTATAGTTGGCTATTCACAACTGTAAACCCACCATCCAACACCAAATTAAGACCACTCACGAACGTCGCCTCGTCGCTTGCCAAAAATAGCATTGCCTCAGCCACGTCATCAGCCTCCAAATCAACTCCTTTCAAATTTGCATGGGGCTCAACGGACGCAAACAAACCCGTCACAGCGTCTCCGTTTTTCTCACCTGGCTGCAAGTGCAGTGGGGTAACGCCAGAGGGGACCACGTATGGGGACACACAGTTGACTCTGATCCCATATCTACCTAAGGTTTCAGCCAAGCTCTTCGTGAACCCCAGAACAGCATGTTTTGAGCCAGTGTAGCTGTGCGAGCCTACGCCACCTATGGTGCTTGCCACACTGGCAATGGAGATTATGGAGCCCTTGCCACGGGGGATCATAACCCTAGCTGCGTGTTTCATCCCTGTTGCCAATAGAAAACAAGGCATGATAAAAATACTGTCAGGTAGGTGTCATCTCAGATATATATATTGAATTAGATACATATATGCTACACTAAAAAAGGATCTTAATTAGCATTATATCTGATACTGGCACAGTGAAAAGTATCCCCGGATCTTTTGTGGTACATTTGTTTATTTGCAGTTTTGGAATGTTTATTTTAGCTTTTATGGTGGATGATCTATTTTCAGCTCATAAAAAGAAACAGAAGTAACAAATTTAACGAAGAAAGGTTAAGCTGGCATCATTACAGGTGAAGATAATGCATTCTCGGGCCCACATCTCATTCAATCAAGAATATTTTCCTGTATTATTACTTTTGCAAATATCAACCAATTAATCAAGAAATAATCAATTAAATTTTATGAAAGAAAATAACCAACTTTGCTCTCATGGAATGTACCTTTTTTGTTACTTTAGTTGTGTAACAATTTAGTGTTATTTGAAAATTTAAATTTTATGGTGCAAACTCTGGCAGTGTATGCTACAAGAGAAATAATTAATTAGAAGCAAAAAATAATTAAAAGTAAATATAAGTAAACAAATAATAAAAAATAAATAATAGCATTTTTTCCCATTTCATAGTACCTAGAAATACGCCATTCACATTGACCTCAAACACTTTCTTGAATTCCCCGAGGTCGAATTCCCTTATATCAGGCAAAATATTTCCGGTAATCTCGGCATTATTCACCATTATATCAATCAAACCGAAAGTCTCGACAGTGAAATCAACTGCTTTTCTTATGTCATCCTCCTTTGTTACGTCACAGTGGATGAAGCGGGCGTGGGTCCCACTACCCAGTGACTGAAGTATTTGCTCGCCTAGTTTATCCTGTATGCCAGCGATGCAAACCTTAGCACCATGCTTTATGAAGAGTCTGACAGTTGCTTCGCCGATGCCAGAAGTACCTCCAGTTATAAGAGCAACCTTCCCTTGCAACCTGAAGTAAGTTTTAGATTATGTTAAATATTTTACTTTCTTTCTCGTGCATAAGAATAACGATGGAAAAATGTTACCATTAGAGAAGCCAGTAGTAGAAATATTGATATAATAAATAAAATTAATCAAAATAAATGATTCTAAAACATATGAGCATTCTTAACAAATTTAATTTTAATTAAGGACATATTAAGAGTGCAATATCGAAAATGCTTGATGTTGTAAATATAAAATTTACTGCTAAATACTCCAAAATAAAATACAAAATTAGCAAGAATAATATAGGGATTGCTCTTAATTACCCGGGTCTGATTTAGATTATTTTTTATTTTTGACATGATATTATTAAATTGATATATCCACCATCGATCAAACAATAAATTTATTTTTGTAATGGTACTAGAAAAATTAAGCAACAATTCAAACTCTTTGGAAAATGTAGCACTATATCTCTAGTCTCTATCCCTCTTGTTTCTGCCAAAAGAAAGAACGGAATTCTTGCCATTTATCATTATTACGTTGAGATTATATGATACTACTTCTTTCCAATTGGTCAATTCCATCATGGCCAATAACTGGCCATTATACCAAAGAAGAGAAGACATTTTATTAACTTTAAATGTTTATATCTTACAAGATAAGTAATTAATTATAAATCTACACTGGAGAGTACCATTTATTTGTAAAGAAGTCAATTTAATTACACAGTACATATATTCTTGGTACATTTGCAAATTCAAGCTTAATTTATTTAATTATTTTATATATTTTTATTAGTTACTTAATATATATAATTTTTTTATACAAATGTTAATTGGAGCGTTGTCTCCAACCTTCAAAATATATATAATTTTGAGTAACAAAATTATTTCTTTTTAGAGTCATCTTTTATGAATTTTAGCATAATAGTTCTGACATAGAATTAATCTATGGAATGTAATGAAATAAAAGCAATATAGCAGAGATCCGAACATATCTCCGCATATAATTTGAACCTCAACATATGATGATGATGATGATGATGATGATAATAATAATAAAACAAAAAAAAAATCAAGTTTGTAACTTGTGAGAAATTGGATATAGTAAACGTTCAAAGAAAATAAATTAATTTGCATATTTACTTTTGCCTCGGCTAAACCTATCATTATCCTTCTATTAGAAAATAATATCTTTTTGTAAACTTTAGGTGGTTTTTTTCTGCAAATATTAGACAAGTTGCTTCACTTTAAAAAATAGGAAAAAACAATAAAAAGGACAGCAATTCCTACGATTCTCACAATAGAGTTCAATTTAGTTACAGTTCTCCTAATGCCAAAAAAAACAAAAATGTTTGGCATACGCCCACGTGGCCAATTTATCATACCCAAATGAGGTACTGGAAGTTGATCCTCGCGTCGAAAGTAAGATAGAGATGCGAAAATTAAACTTTGATAATTAAAACGGAGAAGAGTTCGTACCTCCCTTTAGAAACCGACGAGGTGACCAAGGTATCTGCCATATATTGTTCCTTCTAATTTTCCAGGGAGACTGGAAAAGCTCACATGCAAGTTTTTTCACTGAGAAGCCACCTAACACCTAACACCTAATTAACAGTGATTGCAAAGTCTGACACTCTGATGCCACACTATATATGGAGAACTTACTCTTTAATAGTAAGCAGGATGGTCACATCAATTGGATCAGTATTCTATGTAATAGTACTCCACGTTAGAGTCCACCACTTTACGGTTTGAGATTTACTCTTAGCTGTTTTGAGATTTGATCTAGCGTAGGGGGCAGTATTATTGCATACCTTCTTTATTATTATAATCTTAAGAGTTTTTTTGGTTTTATTTTTCTCTTATATGCAGAATGTTACTTTAGAGAAGTCTTTTTTTTTAAAGTTAGTGGATTTAAATGTCTATTAACAAATTTCATTGATAAAAAACTATTTAACATGAGTCAAATGACCGTAATTTCTATATTTACTATTTTATTATCATAAAATCCTCTAAAATTCTCTAATTCTCCTTCTATACACTCTTAATCACTCTAATATCTTAATCTCCATCTTGCTCCATGACCGGATCCTCTTTATTGACCACCACCGCACTCCGACGACGACCGGATCTACTCACCGTAGCACGCCGATCAAGATGGAGACTACGTTCCGAACTCCGACGATACCGTACTCTCGCCTCCGCTCAGCTCCAGTCCCTCCCCTCTCGCTCCACGACCAGATCCGTTTCTTCGACCGCCGTCACGCTTCGACGATCGACGACCGGATCTACTCACCGTCTCACTCTGATCGAGATTAGACTCTATACTCCAAGCTCCGACAATATCGCACTTTCAGCTTCGCTTGGCTCCGGTTCCTCCCCTCTCTCATTCTCCTCTTTGCTCAAGAAGATAGTACCGAGAGCAAGGAGAGATGTTGTGTCAGAGATGAGACCTAAAAGAAATAGAAAGTAAGAAATTGGACGAAGTTGAAAGGAGGGAGCCGGAGGTAGCGGTTGTCAAACCCTAGATTTGAGTTCGCCCAAAATTTCGCTCTGTGGGAAAGAGCTAAAAATAAAAAATAAAAATAAAAAATTAGAGAAGCCTAGAAGTTAAAGTAATGTTGGACATAGTCAAAGATTCTTGCCATAAGATAATATGCTCGTTGCAAAAGATCAATAAATGGTATACACTAAAGAAGTGATTTAATACCTGAGACAGTTCAAGTGAGTGAGTCGAGTCAACTCGAGTTGACAGTTGGAAAACCAACACGAAAATATTTTGTTCTCATTATTTTCAAGTATATCTGTAATTTTTTTTAAATAATCAAATCAGTACTTGGAAAATAAAACAAAAAACCAGAACTAACGAAGAAGTTTACATAACGTGGACCTGAGATCATAGAAGGAAAACTCGGCCGAGTCAGACCGGAATCTAACCATGCCGATCCGATTTTTGACTGATCAGCGATTTCAGCCGTGATCAATTAGAATGATTTAATTTACCATTTTATCTAATTATTGTTTCTCTAGTGTCGTCTATAAATATAGAAGTGACATGTGGATCCAGATAAGAGAATTAATATGTAAGTTTGTGTTTTGTCTGTCACATTGTATTTGTCCAATTACGTTGCGTTCCTTGAAATTGCGTACACGACATTAAAAAAATAACATAATAAATTATATATGGCCAACTTATGAATGCAATAAACTTAAGCAATATTTGTTTGCTCTAACATAATTTTTTGAAATTTTATGTTTTCTAATTTTTTTATACAAAACAAGCTTCTGTCAACAAAATCCTAATTCCGATTCGATTTGACCGATTCCGACCGATTCACTCAATTCTGATTCTATGATCAAATGAGCGATTCTGATTCCGATTTTTCCTGCTATACTTAAGAGATTGGAGGCTGGAAGATTAGGACCACATAGGCGGAGGCAAGAGACACAGATACAGACACAAACACGGACAGCGGAGCGTCTGGTAATGACTGGTGGGGGTTGGGTTAGAGAAGTGGAAATTGGCAAAAACAAACTGGGAAATGGGAATGGGTCGGGATTGCGGAGATCCCAAGCAAAGAAATGGAGAGAGAGGCTCAAGTGGTTTTGGGCCTCACGGCCTGGCTAAGCCCAACTCATCAGAGCCCCTTTAAATCAATTAGAAGAAAAGCATTATCTCGGTGTTCAAATGTTCGGTTCGATTAAAACCGAATTATTATAATCAAACTATTTTTTTTAATCTAGTTGAATCCACCGAATTAAACTTGTTAACTGAATAACAATCAAATGAAAGAAAACTAAAATAAATTTTGATTTGTTTGATTAATCAGAAATAAAATTAAATTAAATTTTGAAAGATCAAAACTTAATACATGTAAAAATGTATTTAACAATCATAAAAATAAATGTCAATATATATATATATATATCAATTGAACCGAACTAAATGATTGCCTTCTAATTGAGGTACATCCAAGGGGGAGAGTTAAGGATTTTTTTTTTAAGGCTAGTGGCTTTAAATACACTAACAATTTAATTGATAAAAAAAGACTTACAACGAGTCAAATGACTCTTCTTCCGAGATCTAAACTCATTTATCTTCATGAAATCACGTAAACTACTCTAATCAACAAGAAAGATCTCACGAATTACTTATCGGGGTGGTGGTGTGAATGGAATGAGCGTGATGTATGGAATTCCTTGTGCAGTTGTCCATTTGATACTACATAGTCTCTACACGTTTTTTTGAAGACCGAAAACCTTATCAGAAAGGAAGTTTTGTAAGCTATCATGTAACATTGGAGACTAAAACAACTTACCCCATCTTCCCCATTCTTCCTCTTTCGTTTTACAATGGAGTTGTTTCCATTGATATTCTTGCCTGAAGGATTTTCCTTGCTCACCTTTAGAGCTTGAAACTAGGGCTGCTAATGAGCAGGCCCCCTGTTCATACCAGGTCCGGTTCAGAATTAAAATGAACAAGGCCCTGTTCATGATCAGCCCGAATAAAAGAGTTCTTGTTCATGTTCGGCCCGTTCTATATTGTTCATAACAGAGTTCGGTTCATAACTGAGCCCTGTTCAAAACAGGCCCGCTACAATGAACTGGGCAGCCCTATGGACAATCAATCGGGCTGCTGCGGAGTGCTATACAAACCTTTACGACTTTGAAGAAAATCATGTTTAGTTAATTGATCAATTTTAATTAGGTTTTCACACCTAATTATACAAAAGCATGTACCACCTAATTATACGAATAAACAAAAGCTTCTCAAAAAATCAACCATAATATATCAATTTTTAACATTCCACACTTCACAAAAACAAAATTAAACCTAAATTATAAGGTTCGACCAATAAATTTTAATCTCTTCTACATCCAGAGATGACCCTTGCTCCTCATCTACCTCTTGATGAAAAAAAAGCCCTTTCGCATCCTGTGTTAAAATTACAAGCATGCTAAGATATTTGGTCTGTTTAAGCACTGAATCTATTAGGTTTGTTTAAGCATTACAGAATCTTTCACTAATATCTGCTAAGATATTAGGTTTGTTTAAGCATGCTATGAGATATTCAAGTACCTGACCCGGTACCACTCATTATACAATTAAAAATTTCAATACCAGTACTTTGGTTTCTTAACAATTAAAAATTCAGGAAATGACAGTTTAGAAATATCAACATAAATAATACTAACCTCATTGAGGACCAGGATTTGACCGTTGCTCTTCTTGACCTTCTTCAGAATTCCAATTAAAAACACTAGATCAAATAAGATTCAAGGATTCATTAGATTTTAGATTTTATTATAAATTAGTTTAACACTGAAGCTAGCATTTTACCTTTAAGGTGCCCGCATGAATGGACGGAATTGGTCCAAGTCAAAGCCACCGTCAACGGAATAAAACCAATCTCTTGAACAAATAAGAGCCTGGATGGTTTCGGCATTCATCGAGTTGCGCGAGTGATCCGTCAATCGACCCGCTGCACTGAACGCCGACTCCGATGCAACGGTTGAGACTTGAACTGCCAAAAAGTCTCTTGCCATCTTTGCTAATGTCGGGTACAAGTCCGAGTTTCTTTTCCACCATTGCAGAATATCGAAATTTTCTTCATCACACTCCACCACAGTTTCTTCCAAATAGTTGTCCAACTCAGATCTCCTTGGCCGCATATGACGTTTTTGAAACTTAAATTCAGATAATTTCATATCAAACTTTCTTTTCCCCAAGGAACTACTTTCCACTTGTGGAGACCCGCCACTTGTCGCTCGGTCTACATTGCACATGCTCGCATAGTCATCATAGCATTTTCTAAGTGATGAGCGCACATCTTCCAATCTTTTTTTGTACTCATCGGTCCCATCTCCATATGCAGCACCCAAAAAAAATTCGATGTCTTCTAACTTCGCCCGAGGATCAAAAACACAAGCTAATATGAGTATCAAGTTCGGGTTTTCCCAATATTTGTTAAACTTTGGTAGCATCCTTTGTGCCAAGTCTTGCTAAAGTTTGACTGAAACTCATATAATCCTCCAACAACATAGCACGGATAGTCCACACCTCTTTCATATACAAGTGTGAACACGGTCGCCTCACAGTGGAGAAAGTTTTCGTAGCATAAAAGAATACCTCTAAAAATTTTGCCAACTCTTCCGCCTCCTTCCACTCATCCGAACTAGGAACCTCCAATAAACCGTCTTCTCCAAACCTTAATAAGGCATGTTTGAATTTTAAAGCTTCTTTAATCATCTCGTATGTTGAATTCCACCTAGTTGGGCAATCTAGAGTCACACCCTTCTTTTCTCCTAATTGAAGTTCTTTTAAGATATCATTAAAAAATTGGAGTCTCTTGCCACTCGAAGCTATTCGCCGCAATATCTCTCTAATTTTCTTCAAAGCCTCTGAAATAATTTTCATGCCGTCTTGCACCATTATGTTTAAGACATGGGCCGCACATCTCATGTGCATGTGTTCCCCTCCAAAAATGCTATTATACCCGAATTTCTCCTCTATACTTTCTATCGCATTATCATTCACTGTAGAATTATCAAGTGTAATCGTGAAAATCTTAGCATCCAACTTCCATTCAACTAGAATTTTCTCAATTAAACTTGCAACTGCTGGACCCGAATGCGGGTAAGACATTTGTCTGAAACCAATAATCTTCTTTTTATAGTTGAAGTTCTTGTCGATATAATGTGCCGTGAAGCACAAATATCCCAAATTCACACTTGATGTCCAAATATCGGCCGTGAAAGACACGCATGAATCTAACTCTTCGAACTCCTTCAATGATACCGCCAACCCCTTCTTATATACCTCCACACAGTCATTTCTTAAGGTTTGCCGCCCAACAGCCTTGTATTCGGGTCTAAGTGATCTCATAGTTGCTTCGAAAAATCTGTTCTCAATGACGGCAAATGGTATCTCGGCATCGATAAAAAGCAGTGTCATGAGGCTACAGGTCACTTCAGGATTAAATTTGTAATTGGATGTACCAAACATATCACCATCTTTATCCAATCCAAAGTTTTCCCTCTCTTCTTCACTGATTTTTTCACAAGCATCTTTGATATGGCGACGTAAGTGTGTTGTTCCCGACTTAGGACCAGTAGTCAACTCCATGCCACAATGCCTGCACACGGCTTTTGTTCCCACTTTATTAAAATGATTCCACGCTTCTGATTTCAACCGTGAATTAGTTCGCCTTACTACGACCGGTCCACTCTCGGACTGAACACTAGCATCGGGATATTGGCTCTCGGAAAGTGACATTACCTATAACATTAAAAATAGTTGCAATAAAATAGAGGTGAAGAAGTCTTGCCATAGAAAAAGTTAAGACCACAAAAGGGTCAGAATATAAGTTTACTACTGAATTACCAAGCTGGATTTCCCATGACCCAAACAAGAGTCTAAAATAAGTTTACTACTGAAAGAAATCCATAACAAATTAGAAAATTGCCCAGGGTCAGAATATCAAGTTCAAATCAGCTCACAGTCATACAAGGGCAATTGCCTAGTGTCAGAATATCGAGTTCAAATCTCTCCTAGGAATTATATATAGGTTCATCCATCTAATCTTATAATATCGAATTCAAATCTCTCCTAGCATAACGAAATTGGTGAAGTCATATTAAATTATTTGATTATAGGAGACTTGGAGCAATACTGTCCCAGTGAGCTATAGTATAGAAATTACTCTCAATCGCTGCCAAATTGGCATTGATAACAGCATGGTTTTAATTTAACAACCAAATTGGCAAACTTTGGTAACAGCAAGGTAATTATGCAAGACAATGGAGAAAATCTTTAATTTTTTACTTTGCAAATCTTCAAGATCAATGTCGGTGCCATATCAGGTGAAAAGTCCTTGCCAAATTAAATACCCAAATTGCAGATGTGCATTCAGAATTCCAATTAAAAACCCAAATATAAATTTTTGCAACAAATAGATTCCATTAAGAGTAGAAATTGAAATCACTAAAAAAACATTTGCAATTGCTCAAATAAATGGGGCCTGTGTAGCTATAAAGTGGAGAGTAACTTACTGGACGGGGGAAGGAAGACCAAGGAGGGAGAGAGGAGGATGGCGGTGAGGTCAGTCAGGTGGAAGATCGATAAGAAGGACGAGTCAAGGAGGACTGACTGGAGTAGAGGCGGCGAGGCAAGAAGAGGCGGCGGACGGCGGAGAGGCGGCGGACGGCGGAGAGGCGGCCGGCGAGAGCGAGCGACGAGCGAAGTGGCGAACCAACGGATTTGGCGAGCAAAGGAAAATGAGATCGATGGCTGCTCAAACGGGCTTGTCCATGAACAACTCAATGGACAGCTCAACGGGCTGTTCGGTATTCAACCAAATCCGGTTCGCCTGAAAAATTTAAGTTGAACCTGGACCCAACATTGAGCCTTGTTCAGACCACAGCTCGTTCAACATTCAAATATTGAGTGCTCAGCCCGTTTGTCCACGGGCCGTTCTGTTCATGTAGCAGCCCTACTTGAAACTGGAGAAATGAAAAATTAGAACAGTAAAATTTTCTAGTCAAACCACATTTTAGTTGTGTAATCCACATAAAAGTTATTAGGTCGAATGATTCACACTCCTGTCCTACATGCATTTCACATTTGTTGTTGATTAGAATTGTAAGACATCTTATATATAAAAAATTCCACTCAATCGACCAATACTGACTAGTAAGACCCAAAAATTACCCAAAAAAATAGATTAAGAATAGAGAAAATTAAATACTAAAAAAGAACATACCTGACAACCTTCTACCCCAAATTCGCAAATTAGGTACCAAACCCTCTTCCTTGTTCGATTTTGCACCTCTTGAAGCAACCTGGAGACTGGATTGAGCGTCGATCTATATGATAATCTGGCAGGGAGAGAATACCAGTTGAGTACAGTGCTCAGTGCTCGGGCTCAAAGAGAGAAAGACAATGGTGGAAGGTTTTGGGCTCGTTGCTCTGTAGGGTGAGACAGAGGACGAAGAAAATGGTGACTCGGGAGAGAGAGAAAGGATGGTGCGGTGAGGGTTTAGGGCTTGGGTTCATGGCCGCGATAGGGAGCTTGGGTTGGAGACTGAGGCGAGAAAGCCAGAGAGAGGTTTTTGGTCTGCAGAAGTGTTTTGAGTCTGGCGTCAAATATTCGGGGTTTTATTTTGTTGCACATGATTTTCATCATTTTTTTGTTTGGGAAAAAGACTTTTAGCAACCGGCAATAGCACTGTCGCTCATGTTCTAATTTGCTGTAGTGATGTGTTCAAAATTTTTTGGTAAAAATATTAAATACTTTAGAAGTTATAAGGGAGAAGAGTTTGTGAACAAAATACTTTGGTAACTTTTTAATAATTCAAAAAATAGTGAACATTTACAACATGCAGAAAAAAATATTCAATATATAACATTCAATATTCAACATATATACATAGACATATTAGACGAATATTACAACACTACCAAAAGTTTGATTTTCAAACATGATTTAATTTTTAAAACATGATTTAATTTTTAGAATCAATGAGGCGCAGGTAGGTGAGGAGATGTTGATGGGTCAATTTGTTCTAATTATAAAAAAGGTGCGCCTTAGTTTCTCTCCCACAGCTGCCTCTCTCTGTGCGTTAATTAAAAGCATATCTATTCTTTGTGCGTGAATTAACTTCTCAAATTGATTGAAGACCTCTAGCACATTAATTTTTCAAGCCTTTTTATAACTTGAATCCATTTAAGGTGTGTCACACCTCTTAACGGGAACCACAGAAGATCTGAAGATAAGTGTCATATAAGTCATCTTTGCTGAGATATTTTTTGTTATCTTCAACGTAATATTTAGGAGATCTTATAATTAAAGGAAAGAGAATGATTAGAAAATAGGCAGGTTGTACACTTCTGGTACAGAGTTCTATATCAGGGGCTGATAGCCATAATTTTGATTATTCTGAACTATTTCTTCTGTATGAAAAATATTCAATGAAATAAAAGAAAGGCAGGAGGGAGGATGGAGGGAGTCTTGTTTTTTTTTTAAGTTTTCAGTAATTTGACATGGTATCAGGGCTTTTGTTGACGGTTTTGTGCAAGTGAAGGTAGCTTAAATCAATTCCTTGTGCAGTTGTCCATTTGATACTACATAGTCTCTACACGTTTTTTTGAAGACCGAAAACCTTATCAGAAAAGAAATTTTGTAAGCTATCATGTAATATTGGAGACTAAAACAACTTACCCCATCTTCCCTTTTCTTCCTCTTTCGTTTTACAATGGAGTTGTTTCCATTGATATTCTTGCCGGAAGGATTTTCATGGCTCACCTTTGGAGCTTGAAACTGGAGAAATGAAAAATTAGAACAGTAAAATCTTCTTGTGAAACCACCATTTAGCTGTGTAATCCACATAAAAGTTATTAGGTCGAATGATTCGCACTCCTATGTCCTACATGCATTTCACATTTGTTATTGATTAGAATTGTAATACATCTTATAAATAAAAAATTCCACTCAATCGACCAATAATGACTAATAAGACCCAAAAATTACACAAAAAATAGATTAAGCATAGAGAAAATTAAATACCAAAAAAGAACGTACCTGACAACCTTAAACCCCAAATTCGCAAATTAGGTACAAAACCCTCTTGCTTGTTCGATTGTAGGCCTCTTGAAGCAACCTGGAGACCGGATTGAGCGTCGATCTATATGATAATCTGTCAGGGAGAAAATACCAATTGAGTACATTGCTCAGTGCGCGGGCTCAGAGAGAGAAAGACAATGGTGGAAGGTTTTGTGCTCAGTGCTATGTAGAGAGTGAGAGGACGAAGAAAATGGTGACTCGGGAGAGAGAGAAAGGATGGTGCGGAGAGGGTAAACGTTTAAGGCCGGGGTCCAAGGCCGCAATAGGGTGCTGGGAGAGAGGTTTTTGGTTGGCAGAAGGGTTTTGGGTCTAGCGCCAAATATTGGGGGTTTTATTTTGTTGCACTTGATTTCCATCATTTTTTTGTTTGGGAAAAAGACTGTTAGCAATCGGTAATAGGACCGTCGGTCATGTCCTAATTTGGTGCAGTGATGTGTTCAAAATTTTTTGGTAAAAATATTAAATACTTGAGAAGTTATAATGGAGAAGAGTTTGTGAATAAAATACTTTGAAATTTTTTTAATAATTCAAGCAATAGTGAACATTTACAACATGCAGAAAACAATATTAAATATATAACATTCAATATTCAACATATATACATATACATATTAGACAAATATTACAACATTACCGAAAGTTTGATTTTCAAACATAATTTAATTTTTAAAACATGATTTTACGTCAGTTTGTGACTCGTTTCTATAAAACTTATTATAGATAAAACATGTTATAAAAATCAATTAAAAAATAAACCAAAATATCAAATTTTCGGACACAAAAGCTAGAGACATGAATCCTACACAAAGAAACGGACAGATATCAAACTCTCCCAAAAAATCATGTCTGTTCAAACCTTGTTAATATTCCGTGATTCCCGTTTTCACCTCTCCCAAGAATCAATCTTTTTCTAGCTAGTACTGAATAGAAGGCATATTTATCATAATATTATAATCTTTTTCTAGCTAGTATTGAATAGATGACTCGTCCGACCCTCAAATAAATCGGAATGAAACCTGCTATCTCAAACAAAACAAAAAATGAACATCAAACCTACGAAAGTTTTTTCAAAAGTGAGATTTAATTAATATATTAGTCATAATTATAACTTGTTATAAATGAATTGTATCAAGATCTTTTTAGTACTCTCAGAACATCCATAAAGGCAAACTAGAAAAAAAATATTTCGGAAATTGTTCCCAAAGAATTTTATTTATTAAAACATAAATCATTTTATAGAAGTATTCAATCAAACCTCCTTATATAATTCGAATTTTTAGTTTTTTAATTAAGCTATATCAAATTCGAATTGTCGCTTGAATTTTTCACAAAAATTAATATTTATCATACAATATAAATTGAATTTTTATAATAATAGTTTCTAAAAAAAATCTTTCAATATATACTTTATGACTTTGTAATTTTATTTGGCTATAGTCACCTAGCTAGTAGATTAAATTTGTCCAGTGTGTTTATTAAAATTCATAACAATGCACTAAGTATTGTTACAATTATTTACATTACAATGCACACTAGTACAGAAACAGAAAGCTTACACGGTATATTATATACGTTTGCTCAAAATTTCTACAAAATTCGTGTTCTAAGCAAGAAAACATTGTTCCGAAAATCTGCTCCGAAAAATTATGCACATTATACATGATTTTACTGTTCACAGCCATTAACATATGGGTTTTAATAAAAAAAAACCGTGTACGAATGTTGGAGGGCATTTTCGAAAGTTCTGGAGCGCATTTTTGGAAAGTTCTGCTAGCCATAATTTTGATTATTCCGAACTATTTCTTCTGTATGAAAACTATTCAATAGCAAAAGAAAAACATTATGAACTTAGCTACATTTGCTCAATGTAATAAATTAAAATCAAACAATTGCAAAAGAAAACAACAAGCACTACAAGAAATATGGTATTTACCGGCGGTAATCTAGCCGGCGCTAACAAAAACGCCAGCCATATGCGTAGATGGAATTGGATCGCGCAGCAAACGCCGGCCGAAAGTATTTGTTAAAAAATAAAAAGGTTATGCGCGCCAGACCCCCAAAAATTTCCGCGAGTTCCGTTTCACCCACTCCTCACCCAAACCCTAGACCTGCCTCCCGCCTTCCTCCCGACCGAAACTCTAGACCCCCGCCTCCCCTCTTTCACCTGCCTCTCCTCTCCGCCTTCCCCTACGATCGCTTCAAATGTCGTGCGGGTATGTTAGAGGCTAGGATTTGTCACTGGCCAGCTTTTTTGCAGTGGCGCCAGCTTTCACAGCCACGGGGACCCAGGGGGAAATCACCCTTGGCATCACCTTGACGAGAGATACGCGTTGGTGTACTTGTTGGCGGCTGGCGATAGGTGAAGACGGCGGCACCATCAATTTTCTTCGGTTTGACTTGTTTCTTCACAATTTTCATCGATTCTTTCTCCTCAGGTTAAATTTCTTTGCATTACGTGCTATTTTGAGGTCACCTGAGGGTATGCGAGGGATTGTAGACATCAATTGAAGTTTGAAGAGATTTTGAATGTAATTGGACTCGGATTGGATTTTGGGATGTTGATTTCATCATGTTCATCACCAATTGGGTTAGTTTTTTCTGCAATTGGGCTGACAAAGGTGTTGTTCATGCCTTGTTGATATTTGGGAGTGATTGAGGACATAAGGTGTAGTGGATTTGGGGGTTTTAGTGTTTATTACACTGGATTGGGTATGGTGCAGAAAAATGAGTCAGTCGGTGTCTTTTAACTCAGAATTTAAATTAGTAAATGGTTGTTCTTGGTTGATCCAAGTTCAGGGTTTTGTTGTCTGCAAGTTATACTACAAGTCTATCATGTTTTTGTAGCTTGAAGAGGGCTTTAAAGATGTGTAATTACCCTTCCACTGCTGTTACTAAATTGTACCATTATGGCACTGTTACGGAATTCACTAGTCTTTTATCAACAATAGCTGGTCAGATTTTCGTTACTGATTCATTTTAGCTGGTACCTTACCTGCATGTATCACAAAATATACTGGTCCAGTTTGATTGACTGATTAATATATTCGAGGAAGAACTACAAAAAGAAGGCTAACAGAAAGATCAGAGAATGAGTTGCCTAATTATATCTCTCCCTCAATTTATAATCAGGCAAACAAAATATACAACAGCCTTGAAGGCTACAAAAAGAAGTTGGCACACGTAGAGGCTGTCTTTGCTGAATCCAAAGCTGCCGGCAAACCCGAAGGTGCCCGGCCGACAATGTGGACGGGGTTCCTTGGTCTTGTGGGCTTGTGGGATCAAAGGTTGCATTAATCTTCTTCAACAGCCGTAGGTGCTGGTACAGGTATCCTCTCTTTTTTGTGCTAAATCTGGAGGAAAGTATGTTTATACGGTAAGCTAATTTTTCCTTAACATATGTTTTATTTTCAGAACTAATTATATTTTTTTTTCCTATAGAGTGCTCTCAAATGGCTGACATGGCAAATTAGATTGTTTGAGTCAATGGTTTATCAGAAGGTAATATCTATAATAATAGAACATGATGTCACACAAATTTTACTTGTTAAATATATTATTTGTCTGGAAAGCATGTCTTGCATATAGTATTGTTTAAATTGGCCTAAACTTATGGTTTAGTTTGAGTATTTTTTGCAAATTAGTGCTTAACTGAGGCTCTATTGTTCGATTTGGCCTAATGTGATAAAAGTATGGTGTTATTTTATAAATATTGCTTTCTTGTTCTTGTTTCCAACTCTCCATCTCTCTCCTCTCTGGTTGCTCAATTATATGTGGAACAAATATAATATTTTGTATATAAGACTTGGACTTTGAACCCTACCAAGAGTGACCAAACTCAAATAATATGAATCCAAATCAGGTATGCTTCAGATGACTCTATTTGAATATGGTTAATTGGTGCTTAGCGGGTTTGGGTCTGATAGGAAATAGTACGTACCACTTTGGTAAGGTAATAACTAATTAGGAAGAGTACAGTATTAAATTAAGAAGGTTTCAATTGCTTATTTTGTAGGCTGGTGGCAATTCTGTAAGATTCTTTCTGTGGCTGAAATTCTTTTCCAATTTAGGATTGAAATCTGCTCTTTACAGGTTTGTGAAGATGAAGAAGATGAAGATCAAGAGGTACTTGTTTTTCAACCATTGATAATTGGCATCAGTTACACTCATGGTTTAATTAACTCAAATTTTATTTACTGTGTGACGAAACCTATAATTACTTCCAATTTGCAGCAATTAAATGTTGAATTGTGTAACATAAATAGGAAGAGCAGACGGTGCAACCATCCCTAATTCTTCTAACTTCTATTTTCTGTTTCATTTGTGCTTATGATTTTTTATACTATTACTGCATTAGGTAGTTAACATTGGTCTAAAGTTGACAGTAAATTACTCTACAAATTCCCAATT
Organism: Carex parvula; assembly: GCA_025461045.1. Classification (NCBI taxonomy): domain Eukaryota; kingdom Viridiplantae; phylum Streptophyta; class Magnoliopsida; order Poales; family Cyperaceae; genus Carex; species Carex parvula. The sequence goes on from JAJGRW010000761.1 coordinate 1,314,593, forward strand.
TTAGACTAGAGCACATGAGGTGTTTGTGAAAATGACTTTTTAAAGCTGTTTATTTGTAAAATTAAGGTCAACTAAAAGCATGGCAGTTGTTTTGGTTCAGTTCCTTATTTTCATCAAATAATTTCCACCTATATTCACATAAAGTTGTGTCATCGATATAGTAACTTCAAAACTGACTTTCTTTCAGTTCACACAATGTTAATTATATTTCACCTCTTTACATGTAGTTATATTTTATCTGCATCGATTGTTAGGAAATAACATGGCAAGGCCAGGTTGCATGCAGGAGTTGATGCTGCCATTGATATTTCCAAAGTAACAAAACCTGGAAGAGTTGAGTTTACTTTGAATTATTAGACAATTAATAAAGAGTCGCATTTGTGATGATTTCCTTTTAACGGTCTCATTTCCAAGTCTGACGGTGTGCAGACTCAACTAATCCTAAATCTTGCGTCTTTAGCCTTAATTTACCCAAACTTGCCTCAGTTTACTTTTATATATTTAAAGCTATAATTATGAGTACACAAATGTGACAATCTTGCAATATCATAGGCGCTTGACAAGTGTCAGCTTGGGGACTTGATACGCGGATGTGAAAAGAAGCTGGACTCCTCAGGTAAGAACTTTCCAATAGATAAATATAATGTAATCATCTCAATCTTTAGAGTAAACATACTCCATTGTTGCTTTTAGATACTTAAGTTGACGAGAGAGACGAGAGATATTCTTCCCTACATTACCACTTTCTGTTACGATGACTCATACGCTCAGTCTCCTTGATCAGGTTCGCATAATTTTTTTATACATTTGTTACAATGCTGTTATGCCTGGCCAACATTTGGAATTCTTGGACTTGACCAAAAAAGTATAATTTTTACTGGTACATTTTGGTCTGTCATGACCTGTGCTCGTGGAATACACGTCTTTCTGGTACTTTTTGGCAGTTTAACTTCTTTCTCTATAAGTTGAATTCAGTTTATACTCTATTGAAGCCAACCTGACTTGTTCTTTCAGGGATTTTTCTTGTGTTTCGTGCAAGTTTATTCTTTGTTGGAGGATGATCAGCTAGAGTTGTTATATGAAAGACAAGCCTTTGCTTCTCCATATCTTGATGATGCTAATTATGAGGTATGTTTATTACTTAGACATTTGCATTGATTTACAATGTTTAATTCAATGGAAAATTTAATTGAAATCAAGGGCAAAATAAAACTTTGCAGGTCACAAATCACAGTCGTGAAATATAGAGGAATCTAGCTAGCAAATGTATTAAGTTTTAACATTTGATTTCAATTCATTAGTCTCGGTTAATACTTGTTATATGTTCTCATTTTTCATTTTGAACAAATTAGTTCTGAAGATGTATTATTTTTTTTTCAGCTTTAAAATTAGTTCTGTGTATATTTGAATGTTGTAAGTAATTGTTAAGTGTGCTTAATATCTTCTCTATCGTTGACCATCCAGCAAGCTATCGTAGAAATTTGGACTTTTTTTGGAATTTTTTTTAAAATTATCGTGAGTTTTACCGGCGTTTAGTAATGCCGAGAAAAAGGCTAAAACGCCGTGAAATGTAAAAAAATTCGGACAAACGCTGGGAATCAAAAACTTCGGGCGATGCTTCTTAAACGCCGGCAAAGAGCCTCCAAACGCCGGGAAACCCATAATTCGGGCGGCGCTTTTTAAACGCCGGCAAAAGGGTCTGTAAATGCCGGGAAAGACTTTTGCCGACTCTGATATTCACGGCACTTGCCAAAATGCCGGGAAAAATGTTTAGTGGCGTTTTTTTGACATTTGGTGGCGTTTTTTAATGCCACCAAATGCTAGATTTCTTGTAGTGAAGTTAATGAGAAGGACTAAGAAAACAGCAAATTAGTGTGCATAGTGGGGAAGTTATTAAGCCAAAGTAATAAAATTGTTCAACTAGCCCAAAGTAATAAAAGTAACCCAAATTTTAATTCTTACTAAACTATCTTAGAAAACAAAATATTATACGAATTTAACAGTTAAAATATTTACCAAAAAAACTCAGTAAATGAAAAAAGCATGCAATAACCAAAATGGAGATTCGGTACTAAAGATTAAAGACTGAGAAGCGATCGGAGCGGAATAACACATTAAAAAAGTAAGGTACTAGGGTTTAGGGCTTTTGAGGCAATAAGACAAGAGGGGCAAAGTGAGAGACTACCTCAATAAAGGGGCGAAGAGATTTCTCCCTCTGGTGCTCGGGTCGAGGTGCAACGCGCCTGGTGTCGTGAGAGGGAGGGGTCGAGGTGCGACGCGCCTGGTGTTGTGTAGTCTCTCAGAGTAAGCATGAGAGAGAGATGGAGAGGAGAACCCTAATGGTGAGCGGCATATGTAATTTGAGAGAGCTTAAAATGGTGAGCAGGAATGAAATTGAGGAGCGGGACTTGGCCCAAATGTTACGCGAAATTCTGATATTAGCTTTAGGATCAGCTAACTAGTTAACAACCGATCCTATATTAATTCATTTGATAAATTATTTTCCTAAATTTTATTATTAATAAACTATTCTAAAAAAATTACTTATAACATGAAATAAAATAAGCCATAAAAATACTTTAACATGAAATAATATAAGTCATAAAATTACTTAAACACATTAAGTAAACCATCTTTAAATTCATTCAAAGATACATATATATATATATTGTATTAATTCAACATATATATGAATGAGTATTAAAGTTGAATTTTTTTTCTTTGGATCCTTGCATGCCTACCATCGTCCAATCATTTAATGCATCCTGAAAAAAATTAATAAAATCTTTAAGCCAAAAATATTAAAGAATATGAAACCTAACTTTTATATTTTGAAAATGATAAAAAGGTATATATATAACATACCAATAAAAATTTAAATATCAACTTTCTTTAATCCATTCTCCTTCATTATGATCATCGCGCATGTAACTTGTTTCATTATCATCTCCAGTTAGTAAAGATGGCATGCCATTGAAAAACAAATGTATCTAGTCAAAATGATCGTACGCTACTTCGTCAACCACATTATCAATCACGATGATATGTCTTTTTCCGGATAGGACACCATGTCTTGAACGATCGGTATGATCAATTACGTAGAACACTTGTGTGGCTTGTCTTGCAAGTATAAATGGATCATCCTTATATCCCAACTTGTTAAAATCCACCAAAATGAAACCATCATTGTCAACTTTAACCCATTTATGGTTATCGACCCATGTACACCGAAATAACGGAATCTAAAAAAGTTTTTGTAATCTAGTTCTTAAATTTCTTCAATATACCCATAATACGATATCGATGCATGTGATGGTCCGACACCTTTAGCTCCTGAAAAAACACTCGAAATGGCTACTAACGTCACTCCACTATTCTGTACGGTACTCTTTTCATCTTGACTTCTCGTGTAAAATGTATATTCGTTGATGTCAAATCCCTTGAAAGACCTCACAACATGGAATGGACCAGGAGCCAACAATTTGACAATTTCTTTAATGTTTTCTCCCTCTGGAGCTTCCATGACTCTACGTGTAAACCAACTTTCGAACTTTACATTATGTTCGTCACTCAACCACTTATCAGATTTCTTAGAATTATGTTTCCGCAAGATGGTCATGTGCTCGTCCAAATATGGATGAACGTCGGTGAGGTCTTGCAAAACATGGAAATGTGCTAGTGCCATTATTTTATGTTCGGACACGATTAATTTTAAACCAATTGTTCCTACACCGTGAAGTCTTCCCTTGTGCCAAGATTTAGGAATGTCGATAGCTTCTAAATCATCCAGATAATTAAAACAACACTCAATAACCTCTTCGGCAACATAGGCTCTTATAATGCTGCCCTCGGGACGATATCGGTTCCACACATATCCCTTTAAAATTCTCATGTATCTCTCAAACAGATACACACCTCTTAATTTCTCTGACTAGATGAACAATTAAATGAACCATGATATAAAAAAAATGGCGGCGGAAAATACATTTCAAGATGACTAAGAGTGACAACAACCTCCTTTTGCAAATCATCCAACGTATCAGGATCAGTTACTTTGCAACAAATGGCATTTAAGAAAAAACAAAGCTTTGTGATGGTCTGCCTAACACACGGTGGTAATATACCTCGAATTGCAATACGAAGAAGCTGTGTCATTAAAACATGACAGTGGTGAGACTTCATACCTTTCAATTTTAAACATCTAATGAAACTAGCTTTTTAAAATTTGAAGAATTTCTAGATGGAACTTTCACACAACATCTTCAGTTTTTGCGAACAAATGTTTGAATCTTGGTATCACAGGGAGGTACCATAATACTTTTGCTGGAGGCCCTTTTTTCAATTTACAATCATCACTGTTATCGTTGGTTACCTTCTTTCTTATGTAACGTGATGCACCACAATTTGGACACTCGTGAAAATCGGCATACTTATTGCAGTATAATATACAATCATTTGGGTACGCATATATTCTTTGAACTTCAAAATCCACTAGACACAATATTTTCTTCGCTTCATAAATATTACATGGTATCTCGTTTCCAACAGTAAAAATTTCTCTTAATACTTCCAATAACGCAGTAAAACTTTTATCACTCCAACCATTAGATGTTTTTTGGCTATACAATTTTAATATACCTTGCAATTTTGTATATTTTGTACAACCAGGATACAACTCCTTTTTGGAATCTTCAGACCTATTCTCAAATACACAATATTGCTTATCATTACCAAAATTCTCTTCTAAATCACGTAAAACATTTGCTCAAAATTAACACATTTATCTACCACCATATCATTATTTTCATCCCTGATCACTCAAAAGAGAGCAATGTTTTCTTTTAAAATTTATAAACTTGGAAATACTATCGGTTTAGACTGCAAGCGCACAATCCTATCGAGTAGTATAATCGAGATCGATCCACAGGGAATATTGGTTCAGAGTCTTGAGCGATCAAATCACAATCTTTCGAAAAGCTAGACGAAATCTGAAAATTTGAGAGTTGAAGTTGTGATCAATGTACATTTGGTAATAATTAAAAGTAATTAAAATAAAGATAGATATGAGAATTCCTAGGGTTTCGGCACACCATTGCTACTCAATCCACTTTGATATTCTACTTCTGTCGGGTCTGATTTCCTGTTGTTGTTTTATGAAAGACACCACATAGGTCACTGCGAGTTATCTTATGGAAATGATAGATCTTTCATCGAGATTCTATATAGGACACTGCGAGTTATCTTACGCAAATGACAGATCTCTAAATACACAAGTTACTACATAGATCACTGCGAATTATCTTACGCAAATGATAGAACTTGGTTCGTATTTTGTTGTTTCAATTTATGATTTCCCCGCTAAGATTTTCTTCACATAAATCTAATGACTCCCAACGAGGCTAATTCGTGCAACATAGTTTCTCTTACCATTAAAGCACTGTCACTACCCTAACGGATTAAACTAGATCATCGAATTTAGATGAAGGGATAATAAATCACAAAAGCATTTTAATTAAACAACAAGAAATCATAATCAACAGAAAATATATATATCAAAGCATCATGAGTAACAAGGTTTACTGCCTAGCCCCTAAGAAAAGAACTTAGCATTAAACCCTAACTGTCAAGGTCCTAATACGGACCGTATCACTTAATACGGTCCGTATCTGAAGGCGACCCTTGGGGAATAACTGCCGACAGCTGTTTCCAGATCAGTTTCTTAGCCCCTACTCAACCTCCAGACGTCCCTCCACTCCTATATAAGGCCCCTGGGCAGAAGGAATAGTTATCTTTGTAATTAGGGTTAGATTTGATTAAAGTGAGAAGAGAGGAGTGCTTGTAACAATGCCGTTCCGAGGCTAAGTTCATTATCTTAGGGCTAGGCAGTAAACCTTGTTACTCTTGATGTTTTGATATATATATTTCTGTTGATTATGATTTCTTGTTGTTGTACTAAAATGCTTTTGTGATTTACTATCTCTTCATCTAATTTCAATGATCTAGTTTGAGTCCATTAGGGTAGTGACAGTACTTTAATGGTAAGAGAAACTATTTGTATGAATTAGCCTCGTTGAGATTTATTAGGTTTATGTGAAGAAAACCTTAGCGGGGAAACCATAAACCAGACCAACAAAATGCGTACCAAATTCCATCACATGCGTAAAGTAAATCGCAGTGATCTGTGTAGTAATTTGGGGTATTTGAGAGATCAGACATTTGCGTAAGGTAAATCGCAGTGTCCTATGTAGAATCTCAGTGAAAGATCTGTCATTCTTGCGTAACATAAATCGCAGTGACCTATGTGGTGTCTTTCATTAAAACAACAACAGGAAATCAGACGCAACAGGAATATATTGTCAAGGCGGATTGAGTGGCAATGGTGTGCCAAAACCCTAGGAATTCTCATCTCTATCTTTATTTTAATTACTTTTAATTGCTTCCTAATTTACATTGATCAAAACAACATCTCTCAATTTTTCAGATTTCGTCTAGCCTTTTGAAAGATTGTGATTCGATCGCTCAAAGCATTGAACCAATATTCCCTGTGGATCGACCTCGAATATACTACTCGATAGGATTGTGCGCTTGCAGTCCGAACCGATAGCATTTACGAGTTTATAAATATTAAAAGAAATATTGCTCTCTTTTGAGTGATCGAGCTTTTTCGTGCCGTTGCCGGGGAATAACGGTTCATTGTGCAACGCCTCGTGAGACGCCCTTGCTTTGACCATTGAATCCAATTAATTAGAAACGCCTAGATTTCTTTTTATTTTCTGCATTTTTATTTTTTTCTTTTATTTTCAATTTCATTTTTATTTTCATTTTCCTTTTTATTTTTAGTTTTTAGTTTAATTTTCAGATTTTCTTTTCTTTGTAGGACACTGCACGCTGGCCGAATCATCCGTACGAAGATCCGAGAGGATTGCTAGTAGGAGAGGACAATTCACTTCCACATCACTGATAAGAACCAATCATAGTTCTTCATCGAGTAATTCTGAAAGCGAAGAAGACTCAGATTCGATCAACATGAATATCCCACCGAACGAACCGATCAACAATGGAAGACAACACAATGGTGATAATGGAGTTCACGATGCAGCAAGACCCAAACTTCTACGAGACTATTACGTACCACGCGCGAATGATCCTAATTCTAGTATAAACCCACCAACTGTTACGAACCGTAATTTTGAGATCAAACCTGCTCTCATAAATATGGTTTCGCAACAGCAATTTGGAGGATTTCCACATGAAGATCCACATCTTCATTTGTCAATTTTCCTAGGGATATGCAAGACGATAAAGATCAACGGAGTTACCGATGAAGCAATCAGGCTAAGGCTATTTCAATTATCATTAAAAGATAAAGCAAGAGCATGGTTCTTTTCCTTACCGGCCAATTCCATTCAAACTTGGGACCAATTGTTTAATGTGTTTATTGCAAAATATTTTCCACCATCCAAAACTTCGAGGTTTAGAAATGCAATTACTAATTTTGAACAAAGGGATGGTGAAACATTGTGTGAGGCATGGGATAGATATAAGGATATGTTAAGGTGTTGTCCGCATCATGGTCTAGAAAGATGGCTGATTGTCCAAACTTTTTATAATGGTCTAAACCCTACCGATAGGTTGTCTATTGATGCTTCCGCAGGAGGAGCAATCATGAACCAGGAACCTGACGAGGCTTACAACCTAATTGAAGAGATTGCAATCAACCAACACTACTGGATCCCTGAGCGAAAGAAGCCAACTCCAACACCTGGCATGCACCGAGTAGATGATATATCAATGCTGAGCGCAAAGATTGATGCTTTGCAAATGGCACTCAACAAGCAAACCAAGCAGCGAACGGTAGTAGCAGTCAATGCCGCAACAGCATGTGGCTATTGTGGAGGAGCGCATGAGATGACCGCATGTATGAATGTGATGGAAACTGAGAAAGAAATGGAGCAAGCAAACGCAATCGACAACAGCTTTCGACCTCAGCCCGCCTACAATACATACCATCCGAACAACCGAAACCATTCAAATCTCTCATACGCAAACAATCAAAGGCCTGCTGCACCCCAACAGAACTACCAACCACAGCCCAATTATCAACCAAGATACAACAATCCCCAACCGAATTACCAACCAAGGCAATACAACCAACCGCAGCAACCTGACATCACATCTTTAATGGAGAGATTCCTAGAGAAGCAAGATAAGGCTAACGCCGAAATCGCGCAAAAGATCGAATCCTTAACAAACTGCAACAAAGACTTAGAAGACAATGTCTCTAAGATGGCTAAAGAACTCTCGAGTATTACATGCGGAAAAGGCAAATTTCCGGGCCAACCGGAAGAAAACCCGAGAGAGACTTGCAAGAGCATAACATTAAGAAGCGGTACAGCTTATCAGGGACCTCCCATGCCAGATCAAACTTCCGATGAGATGCATGCAGAGCCATCGCATTCTGAAGAGTACAAGCCGCGACCATCGGAGCCGCCCGTATTCGAACTACAGACAGACCTTACTGAGGAGCAGAATGACACCGTAGGTGGAGACGAGCGACAATCCAAACCTGAATATATTTCACCACCACCCTACAAGCCACCTCTGCCATTCCCTCCAAGGCCTGCCAAGCACAAGGTAGAGCAGCAATTTGCGAGATTTATGGAGACACTCAAGCAATTACAAGTCACAATCTCCTTCACTGAGGCAATTGCAAGCATACCCTCGTATGCTAAATTCCTGAAGGAGATTCTCTCAAACCGAAGTAGACTCCAATAATTCTCAACAGTTCCACTCAATCTGGAATGCAGTGCGCTCGTGCAAAGCAAATTACCGACAAAGTTGAAAGATCTGGGAAGCTTCTGGATACCATGTATCGTTGGCACAACTGATTTTAAGATAGCTTTATGTGATCTGGGAGCAAGTGTGAGTCTGATGCCTAAAGTAGTATTTGACAAGTTGGAGTGTGGAGACCTATCACCAACAAGGATTTCATTGCAACTAGCTGACCGATCAATTCGATATCCTGAAGGAATGTTGCTTGATATCCCAATCAAAGTCGGTAAATTCTGGATACCAGCAGATTTTGTGGTAGTTGATATGGAAGAAGATGAGCAGATTCCGATCATCCTTGGAAGGCCATTCCTCGCCACATGTGGGGCAATGATTGATGTTAGGAATGGAAAGATTTCACTAAATGTTGGCGAGAACAGGATGATCTTCAACATGAATGAGACCAAAGTCCCACCTGACATAAATCTTGTCTACAATTTAGAAACGGCAGATGAATATGGCAATGATGAATTGCAAATGGATGAATTTGAAGACATCAAAGAAATGGTGCACGAAGCAGAAATGGAGAGATTGTTCATTGTACAAGATGACGGTCAGGTCCATCCAACCTCCGTGACACAACAAACTGATGATCTGAACAAGAGCCCTAACATCGCAAACAACAAGAATTATTCTCTCTTAGCCCTTGCATTAATCAAAAACCTACGCGAAGAACTCGATGCAATTTCTCAAAGACTGGACGAAATTGAAGTAGTGCTTGGTGTGAGCCTGGCGTTCGACCCCGGACCTCAAACACCAATCGACTTCTTCAAGAAGGGCAATGATGATGAAACCACAGAAGACGTTGAAGACGAACCACCCGACAAGCAACTTGCTTGCATTGACAGGAGGATACTTGGAAGAAACTGATACGACACAAAGTCAAGCTAACGACTTAAAACAAGCGCTTCTTGGGAGGCAACCCAAGGCCACTTTTATATTTTCGTATAAATTATTTATTTTAGTTTAATTAGGACTTAAACAAAGAAACAACTCATACCCACCATTTTCCTATGATCAGGTAAGCATACTGGAGGAAAGGCTTGATTAAAAGACGTCTCGGAAGATGGAAAAATACTCTCTGGTACGACCTGTATTGGCTGATACGGGTCTTACCAATGGATACGGTGGTAATAGAGTAAGAAGACAGGAAATAAGTGGTGAATACGGCCCGTATTGGCTGATACGGCCCGTATTCAAAGGAGTTAAAAACTTACTGGGTAAGCATATCGGATTCAATACGGCCCGTATTGGCTGATACGGTCTGTAATGAAGGCCAATTCGGGAGATGCGAACCCGTTAAGAAGAGACGTTTGAAATCCCGCGCGAGTCACGTCTCATAACCGTTAATCCATTTCGTTTTAAATCCTTAACCCCTCTCTTCCTCTCTCTCCCTATTCTCTTCCCCTCCATCTCCTTTCTTTCTCCCTCTTCCATTCTTACCCGAAATTAAGCACCTCTTTTTGCCACCGATCTCCATCGCCAATCTCATCTCCTTCAACGTTGAAGCCGCCGCCGACCTCCTTCTCCGCGGCTCTGCCCTAATACGGACCGTACCGGGTCCGTATCCAACGGCCACTCGATCCAACTTCTCCAATTTCGGTTTTTCTAAACCCCTCTTTCAATTTCAAAGTTTTAATTTCATTTTTCGCATTTGCTTTAGTTTAATCTCTGTTACACTAACCTAGATAATCAATTTTATTTTTGCAAAATCACAAAAATCACAAAAAAAATTAGTTTTTGTTAATTTCCTAATTTTAACCAGTATAATACGGTCCGTATTGACCCAATACGGTCCGAATAGTTTACCAGAACCAGCACTTAGCATTTTTTCAGAAATACCTTTTAATACGGTCTGTATTGGTGATACGGTCCGTATTCAGTCCTGTACTTGGTCAAATTTCACCAGCTAACCAGTCCGTATTACGACCGTATTGACCGATACGGTCCGTAACAGAGAATTAAAATTTGAGCAAATGGCCCCGAAAATGAAAAATATTTTAGGGGCAGTTACAAGGAGTGCTAAGAAAGCCCTCGAAAGTGCCGGCCTGAGTAGTTCTGATCACTCAAAAGAGAGCAATGTTTCTTTTAATATTTATAAACTCGGAAATGCTATCGGTTCGGACTGCAAGCGCACAATCATATCGAGTAGTATATTCGAGGTCGATCCACAGGGAATATTGGTTCAATGCTTTGAACGATCGAATCACAATCTTTCAAAAGGCTAGACAAAATCTGAAAATTGAGAGATGTTTGTTGATCAATGTAAATTAGGAAACAATTAAAAGTAATTAAAATAAAGATAGAGATGAGGATTCCTAGGGTTTCGGCACACCATTGCCACTCAATCCGCCTTGACAATATATTCCCGTTGCGTCTGATTTCCTGTTGTTGTTTTAATGAAAGACACCACATAAGTCACTGCGATTTATGTTACGCAAGAATGACAGATCTTTCACCGAGATTCTACATAGGACACTCGGTTGGTTGAACCTCCTCCATTGATTCATCAGAGTCTTCTTCCTCAAGACCGAAATCCCGAGGGTTGAACTCCTCCGAGGCATACTCCTCATTGGAGACTGATGTGCCTCTGTTTGAGTGTTGAGTGTCGGATTGAGAAGATGAATGGTTGGAGGATTGTGGTTTCGAACCGGAGGACCGGGAGGATCGGCTAGAGGAGCTCTGCGGTGAATTGCTCGGGCCGGCACCCCCGAGGACTTTCTTGGCACCCCTTGTAACTGCCCCTAAAATATTTTTCATTTTTGGGGCCATTTGCTCAATTTTTATACCTCTGTTACGGACCGTATTGGGCAATACGGTCTGGTTATAGACTGGTTGGTTGGTGAAAATTGACCAAGTACAAGACTGAATACGGACCGTATCAAAAAGTATTTCTGGAAAGATAAGTGCTGGTTCTGGTAAACTATTACGGACCGTATTGGGTCAATACGGACCGTATTATACTGGTAAAAATTGGAAAAAACTGACAGAAACCTAATTTTAATTTTTTTTTTGTGATTTTTGTGATTTTTGTGATTTTTGTGATTTTTGCATAATAAAACCTAATTACCTAAATTAATACAACAGAGATTAAGTCAAAACAAATGCAAAAATGAAATTAAAACTTTGAAATCGAATGAGGGGTTTAGAAAAACCGAAATTGAAGAAGTTGGATCGAATAGCCGTCGGATACGGACCCGGTACGGTCCGTATTTGGGCAGGGGCGCGAGGGAAGAGTGAGGCGGCAGCTTTAATGTTGAAGGAGGTGAGGTTGGCGACGGAGATCGGCGGCCGAAAGGAGGTGCTTGATTTCGGGTGAGAATGGAAGAGGGAGAAAGAGAGGAGATGGAGGGGAAGAGAACAAGGAGAGAGAGGAAGAGAGGGGTTAAGGAGTTAAAATGGGATTGATTAGCGGTTTTGAGACGTGATTCGTGCGGGATTTCAAACGTCTCTTCTTAACGGGTTCGCATCTCCCGAATTGGCCTTCATTACGGACCGTATCAGCCAATACGGTCCGTATTGAGTCTGTTATTCTCAAACCCAATAACCGCTAAGTTTTGATTCCCTTGGATACGGGCCGTATCAGCCAATATGGGCCGTATTCACCACTCATTTCCTTCTTCTTACTCTATTTCCCCCGTATCCAATGGTAAGGTCTGTATCAGCCAATACAGGTCGTACCAGAGAGTATTTTTCCGCCTTCCGAGATGTCTTTTAATCAAGCATTTCCTCCAGTACGCTTACCTGATCATAGGAAAAAGGTGTGTATGAGTTGTTTCTTTATTTAAGTCCTAATTAAACTGAAAATAAATAATTATACAGAAATATAAAAGTGGCCTTCGGTTGCCTCCCAAGAAGCGCTTGTTTAAAGTCGTTAGCTTGACTTTGTGTCACATCAGTTTCTTCCAGATATCCTCCCGTCAATGCAAGGGGGTTGCTTGTCGGGTGGTTCGCCTTCAGCGTCTTCTGTGGTTTCATCATCACTGTCCTTTTCGAAGAAGTCGGTTGGTGTTTGAGGTCCGGGGTCGAATGCCAGACTCACACCGAGTACTGCTTCGATCTCATCCAGTCTTTGAGAAATTGCATCGAGTTCTTCGCGTAGGTTTTTGATTAATGCAAGAGCTAAGAGAGAATAATTTCTGTTGTTTGCGATATTGGGACTCTTGTTCAGATCATCGGTTTGTTGTGTCACGGAGGTTGGATGGATCTGACCGTCATCTTGTATAATGAACAATCTCTCCATTTCTGCTTCGTGCATCATCTCCTCGATGTTTTCAAATTCATCCATTCGCAATTCATCATTGCCATACTCATCTGCCGTTTCCAAATTGTAGACAAGATTTATGTCAGGTGGGACTTTGGTTTCATTCATGTTGAAGATCATTTTGTTCTCGCCAACATTGAGTGAAATCTTTCCATTCCTAACATCGATCATTGCCCCACATGTGGCGAGGAATGGCCTTCCAAGGATGATCGGAATCTGCTCATCTTCTTCCATATCAACTACCACAAAATCTGCTGGTATCCAGAATTTACCGACTTTGATTGGGATATCAAGCAACATTCCTTCAGGGTATCGAATTGATCGGTCAGCTAGTTGCAATGAGATCCTTGTTGGTGATAGGTCTCCACATTCCAATTTATCAAATACTACCTTAGGCATCAGACTCACACTTGCTCCTAGATCACATAAAGCTCTCTTAAAATCGGTTGTGCCAATGATGCATGGTATCGAGAAGCTTCCCGGATCTTTTAACTTCGTCGATAATTTGCTTTGCATGAGCGCACTGCATTCCAGATTGAGCAGAATTGTTGAGAATTCTTGGAGTCTACTTCGGTTTGAGAGAATCTCCTTCAGAAATTTAGCATACGAGGGTATGCTTGCAATTGCCTCAGTGAAGGGGATTGTGACTTGTAATTGCTTGAGTGTCTCCATGAATCTCGCGAATTGCTGCTCTACCTTGTGCTTGGCAGGCCTTGGAGGGAACGGCAGAGGTGGCTTGTAGGGTGGTGGTGAAATGTATTCAGGTTCGGGTTATCGCTCTTCTCCACCTACGGTGTCATTCTGCTCCTTAGTAAGGTCTGTCTATAGTTCGAATACGGGCTGCTCTGGTGGTTGCAGCTCGTATTCTTTGGAATGCGATGGTTCTGCATGCATCTCACCAGAAGTTTGATCGGGCATGGGAGGTCCCTGATAAGCTGTACCGCTCCTTAATGTTATGCTCTTGCAAGTCTCTCTCGGGTTTTCTTCCGGTTGGCCTAGAAATTTGCCTTTTTCGCGTATAATACTCGAGAGTTCTTTAGCCATCTTAGAAACATTGTCTTCTAAGTCTTTGTTGTGGTTTGTTAAGGATTCGATCTTTTGTGCAATTTCGGCGTTAGCCTTATCTTGCTTCTTGTAACGCTTCTCAATATGGGTATGATTTAAATTTTATAAGATCCAATTTAGAAAATAATAAATAGGAATTAAATTAATAATCAACAATTATAGGAATAAAAATATAGTAAATAGTAAAAATGAGAAGAAATGACGGTTCGTTTTAGCAAAATATATTTAATAGATGTCAAAATCTTTTTTTTAGCAAACTCAATTTAGCAAGGCCCAAACCTAAATTCAGCCCATATCCAATAATATAAGCAACCCAATATCTTCTCTCTTCTTATTCCTCTCCATTTTCAATGTTCTGTAAGTTTTTCTTTTTCTCTCTTCTTCTCTCTTTTTCTTTTTGGCCGAAACCTTCCCCTCTCTTCTTGATTACCGCCGGCCACAAGAGGCCCAGCCGACCAACCTCCTCCTCCTCTTGGCTAGCCGACAGCCTCATCCCTCTCTCTTCTCCTTTGGCTAGCCGACAGCCCCTCTAGCCGTGCCCCCCCCCCTTTTCTCTCTACCCTTCCCCTTCCCTTGTGCCGCCGGCCACCACAAGCCCTAGACCCGAATCCAAGACCCTAGGTCGAAACCATGCCCCTCCCTTGATACCGCCGGCCACCACAACCCTAGACCCGAAACTCCTTGCCCAAAAACCGAAAACCCTAGACCCATAACCCAATTTGCAAATTGAACCCTCTTCTTTTCTGAAATTTGTCTAGTTATACAAGAATTCAAGGTTATTACTCCAATTTTATTTACCAAATTGAATTGGTGGGAAGAATCGAGGGTGATAGTTTAGTTAATTTAATTGAATTGTGGGGAAATGAATCGAGACTTATAGGTTAAAGTGAATTAAATCCTAGTACTTGACCTTGAATGACAATTGCTATGAAATACATATAAATTGTGAATAGGGCTATAGGATTTAGAATTTCTTTACAAATGTCATGCGAAATTTAGGTCATTAAATTTAAATAGAAACCCTGTAGATTAAGTAGAAATGAGAATCTAATTAAGCGTGTTGAAACTTAGGAGCAAACTGTGAGCCTTTAGGAGACGCTGAGAATACACGAGATCCCAATACACGCCCAAACGAAGTCGCTGAGAATACAGGTGCGGGTTCCTGGTCTTTTTACAAATAATAAGAAATGCGTGGATTAAGGTAGGTAATCCTTTTTCCCAGTCTGGTAGATAAACTGCACGTTGTGGATGTCGAACATTCGTTTGATTTTGTGTAGAATTGCATTGATAGGAAATTTTGGATGCATTGAATTGAACTGACAGGAATAGTGAATGTGAATGAGAAAACGGAGAGTTTTTAAATGAATTGTTTTAAATTGGGGCCGTCCCTGTGTGGCGGTTCTGCATGTATTTTGGAAAATCGCGTCGTCCTCGTGTGGCGATTCGTTGGGCTGTCCATGTGTGGCAGTCCAGAGTGTGAAATGTGAACAGAACGGGTCGTCCTTGTGTGACGGTTCGCCGGATGGGTCCCCGCAATGGCCCATCTAGAGTTTGGTGTTCGGGTCGTCCTTGTGTGGCGATTCGCCGGGTTTTCATGTACGGGCATGGATTCCCAGAGTGTGGAATTTCAAAAACTTTAAATGTGATTGAATAGGAAAGGCTGGATCGTCCGTGCGTGGCGGTCCAGATTGTGAAAGTTTTTAAAGAAAAGGAGCGAGTTTGAGATGGAAATTGTTTTAAAAGCTTGCATATCCGAATTGATAGGAAATTTGGGGTTTATTTTACTTTCTGTTATTCGGGTATTAATTGCATTCATTTGTAAAAACACCGGGCTGGAACTAAATCCTGCACTGAGAGATAGTTCGATCTCTCACCGTACCACCTTTTATGTGAGTTCCAGGAAATGGAGAAGAAGACATGGAGGAAGGCCGCGAGTGAGGAAATTAGCGGAAGTTCTTAAAGTAGCCACTACTTGCTTTAAATTTACATTTGTATGAACTATATATTGTGTAGACATGGCGGTAACTGTTTGACTAGCCATGTCTGACATATTTTCCCTTTCTATTTGTTTGTGAACTCCTTTTTTGTTTAATATAGTGGCTTGTTGGTTGTATTATTGATAATGTATGTGATGTGTTTAACGCCTTGCGTTTAAATGCGCGGCGAGTTGTCCGGGGGTGTGACAACTTAGTTGGTATCAGAGCCAGCTTACATACAATATCAATAAACTTCCGCTAAGAGAGCGCTCGCAATAGGATGCGGCAATAGGTCATAGACCAAACTATAGGAAACTAGGCGTACCAGTAGTAACCAATGTATATGATATTTAGTGACGGATTATGCCTTTTAGTAACGGTACAAATTATTTTGAAATATAACAAGGATATTTTCTTTTTGGAAGATTGAACTAATTTAATTTTGTAGAAAATAAACCAAATAGATCCTTTCCTTAGATGGCAAATCAATTTAACGGACAGCCCACTTGGCTAAGGACATTCGCAACCACCGCAAAAGTCAAGGAAATGGTTGGATGGGTCGACTTGTCCGGAATCACTGTCAATGCTGCAATCTCCGTCAATTGTCCGTACTCCGTCATCTCGCCACACGTGGTGGAGGCTAGCGGATTCAGGGTGAAGAATACCGGAAGACGCCGTTTCTTCGCAGGGCTCGAACATAGGGTAGAAGAACAATACTGTCCGGATCTTCACGTGAACACGCAGAATGGAAAATGGCGAGTAGACCCAATCGTGGCAGACACCGGGGCGTACGAGATGGTCTTAGGAATGGACTGGCTCAAGGAGCACCACGTGCTGATAGACTGCGCACACCGCAGCCTCGTGTTCTGGCCACCCCACGAGAAACCAGTCAGGGCAGAAATGCGGAAAATATCGGAAAATAAGAACAAGCTCATCGGGGAGAAACCCCAGAAGGTAGAAGAAGAAGACCCAGCTATAAGAGCGGAAATGGAAGCAGAACCATTCACAATGTCAGAAGTTCGGAACAACTGGACGTATCACGTTAAGAAAGATATACTTAAGGGATATTCTGGGACCGATTAGGGCACTTTAGGGAAAAGGAAATGAGATAGTTATAAACCTCACATGTATCTTAAATTTAGTTGAATGTTTTAAATGAGCAGTTATAATCTAAAGAAATTTAAAGTTTGATTCGTAATTTTTAAATTCCTTCTTTAAAATTGCGTCTAATTGCCTTGAGTTGAATAACCATAAGTCATACGATGAACTCTGTAACTAATAACAATGCAAGTATATTTATATAAAACTTGGAAGAATGAAAAACTCACATCAAACACCCTTTGCGCAGAAAAGTCAGAGATGGCGAAAGGAACCAGGACTAACTCAAACACGAGCGACGCAGATGGCGACACTAGGATTCCACTCGAGAACCCTCAGCTGAATGCCCTACTGCAGGGACTAGAGCGGGTGACCAGGGTAGCCATGGAATATGAACAGCGACAGCCTAGAGAGGCCGACACGTTCTTCGAATACTACCGATCGTTCACCTCATTGCGTCCCCCGACCTTCGATGGGACAGGTGACTTTGCCGCAGCAGAGAACTGGGTCGCAAATATCAAGGATAAACTCCAAATCTTGAGAGCCCCTGAGGAACACCGAGTAGAGCTAGCTACTCAATTACTGGAGGGTCATGCTCGATTCTGGTGGCAAGAGGTGAAACGCGGGTGGGGTGAAACCGCTGATGCAAAAGGGTGGACGGAGTTCGAAAGGCAATTCGAACGCCGCTATATGGACACCATGTCAAGAGAGGCACTCCGGCAACGGTTTACAAGCTTGAAACAGGGGAGCAGTTTAGTGGTGGAGTATAACTCCAAGTTTGAGAACCTAATGAGGTATGCACCCGATATCGTGAGAGATGAATTCCGCCTCAGACAACAATACCTCGGGGGACTGAACCCCCGTCTTGCTCAGATCATTGACATTCCGGGGACCAACCAACTGTCGGATTTAATGTTAAGGGCAAGCACCGCGGAGTCTTATGACGGGCGCATCAGCCAAGCCGGGGGATCGAGAAATGTGCGACCTAAGATAGATGAACCTATGAGACCGGCCCCGAACAGAAATAATTACGGGGATAACCGGCCTAATTACCAATCTAATCCAACACCCCTGTGCAACTACTGTGGCCGCAACCATTCACCTGATCAATGCAGTTTCCGTTTGGGGGTGTGTCACCGGTGTAACAAACCGGGACATTTCATCAAGGACTGCCCAGCTCCGCGAGTTTATTCCGGGCAGCAAGTGGGAAATACGGGTCCACCCACACGAGCACCCCTTGGCAGAGGGACCGGTGGCTACAACCCTCCCAATAACAACCGCAGCGGGAACCAAGGAAACCAAAGGGTGGGGATGCATGCGCATGATCAGTACAACGGTGAGATGGGAGGAACACCGACTATTGAGGGGTACGAAGGAGAAGACGTGTCCACTGATCTTCTGACTGGTATGTTTGAACTATCTGGAATTCCTGTTTTTGTACTTATAGATACGGGTTGTAGTCATTCGGTTATAGCAAAGGAGTGGGTAGAAAAACACGGGGTACCAACTCGAGACTCTGGTAAATTACTGAATATAAGTACCCCTGCCTTACAATACACCACCCCAGAACTTCGGAGCGTAGGGTTAAAACTCCAAATAGCGGGGAGGGAATTCCCGATAAACCCCATAGTCTCTAAGACGGGTCTCTATGATTTAATGTTGGGTCTGGAGTGGCTCACTCGAAACGGTGTGACGGTGGACTGCCTGAAAGGGAGGATGGTCATTAACAGGCCAGGTCTCCATGACCTCTCTGTTCGACTCAAGAAACGAGGAGGCGGAACCCCGACAATATCTGCCAATCAGGCAAGGAGACTCATCAACAGCGGTAGTCTCGCCTTTATAGTCACCATAATGCAACTCGAGACGAAAAAACCCGAGATAACGTCAGTACCTATCGTCTCGGAGTATCCCGATGTATTCCCGGAAGAGTTACCAGGAATACCCCCTGATCGGGAAATTGAATTTCACATAGACTTACTCCCTGGTACCCGTCCAATCTCTAAGGCCCCGTACCGGATGGCACCGGCGGAACTTAAGGAACTGAAGGTTCAGTTAGAAGAGCTCTTAGAACTGGGATTCATACGACCAAGTACCTCGCCGTGGGGCGCACCGGTACTATTCGTCAGGAAGAAGGACGGTAGTATGAGACTGTGCATCGACTACCGAGAGTTAAACAAGGTCACGATCAAAAATAAATACCCTCTCCCACGGATTGAAGACCTATTCGATCAACTCCAAGGTGCGGCCGTTTATTCCAAGATCGATCTGAGATCGGGGTACCATCAGTTAAAGATTCAACCTCAAGATGTAGAGAAATCAGCATTCCGTACCCGTTACGGGCACTATGAATTCACGGTCATGCCATTTGGATTAACCAATGCCCCTGCAGCATTCATGGATTTGATGAACCGAGTATTCCACGACTTACTTGATTGCTGCGTCATTGTTTTTATAGATGACATTCTGATTTACTCGAAAAGGGAAGAAGATCATGCCGAAGACCTACGTACAGTGTTACAAAGATTACGGGAACACCAATTGTACGCCAAATTCTCTAAGTGCGAATTTTGGATGAAAGAGGTTAAATTTTTGGGACATGTAGTGACGGGGGAAGGTATCCGGGTAGACCCAGATAAAATCAAAGCAGTGGTGGAATGGAATCAACCCAAAAGTGTAACGGATATACGCAGCTTCCTAGGGTTAGCGGGATACTACAGGCGCTTCGTTCCCGGGTACTCAAAGACAGCCCGACCCATGACCCAACTCCTACACAAAGGGACTACTTTCAAATGGACGGAGAGTCAAGAAGAGAGTTTCCAAACATTGAAGAAACTACTAACCAGTGCCCCAGTATTAACACTGCCTAAACCAGACCAAGAGTTCACGGTGTATACCGACGCGTCAAGGAACGGCCTAGGATGTGTACTCATGCAGGACGGACGAGTAATTGCTTACGGGTCACGGCAATTGAAGAACCATGAACAGAACTACCCCACACACGACCTAGAATTGGCAGCAGTTATCTTTGCACTCAAGGCATGGAGACACTACCTTTATGGGGCAAAATGCCGAGTATTCACGGACCACCAAAGCTTGAAGTATGTGTTTACCCAGAAAGAATTGAACATGAGACAAAGGAGGTGGCTAGAACTGATGAAGGACTATGACTTAGACATACAATACTTGGCCGGGAAGGCAAATGTGGTGGCAGACGCACTCAGTAGGAAGGGGGCGACAAATTTGGCAGAAGTCATAACCCAAGAAACAGAATTGATCAAGGAGATGCGACACATGAATTTGGGAGTGTGTGTATCCACCAGCTGGATCCAGGAGCAAACCGACATCAAAGGAGCCGCGACGAATGCGGTACTCACCCTCGCAGCTATATCGGTACAACCGGAATTAAAGTCTCGAATACGGGACGCAGACCAAGGTGACGAGCAGCACCAAAGATACAGGGAATTGGCCCGTACCAATCCAACGTCGACCTTCAAGGAAAATGAGGACGGACTACTCTATTTCAACCAGCGGGTGTGTGTGCCAGAACAGGGAGGACTGAGAAAGGAAATTCTGCAAGAAGCCCACGAGTCGGGATATACCATTCACCCAGGAGAGGTGAAGATGTATAAGGATCTTCGTACCCAATTTTGGTGGCCCAACATGAAGAAAGACGTGTCAGAATTTGTGGCTAGGTGCATCACCTGCCAACAAGTGAAAGCCGAACGGAGAAAGATAGCAGGATTGTTGTATCCAAACTCCAGAGCACAAATGAAGTTCCAGATCATTACTATGGATTTCATCACTGGGTTACCGCGTACCCAAAAGAGGTATGACTCAATCTGGGTCATTGTAGACACACTAACCAAAGTAGCCCACTTTATACCACTGCGAACCCCTACATCAGGTGCAGAATTAGCAGAATTATTTCTTCAATATCAGTTCAAATATCATGGAGTTCCTGAAACTATCATATCGGACCGGGATACGCGATTCACCTCGCACTTCTGGAAAAGTTTTCAGGAGGCAATGGGAACCCGACTCAATTTCAGTACCGCTCATCACCCTCAAACGGACGGCCAGTCGGAACGAACAATCCAAACTTTAGAGGACATGCTAAGGGCTTGTGCCATTAACTTTCAAGGGTCATGGGCTGATCATCTGACAATGGCCGAGTTCGCATACAACAATAGTTACCATGCCAGTATCGACATGGCACCATCTGAGGCCTGGTGCGGGCACCGTTGGAAGACCCCCTTGTGGTGGGGAAACAACGGGGAACAACTACCAACAGGGCCAAAAATGGTAAAAGATTGCGCGGATAGAACTCAACTGATTCTAAAACGACTAGACACTGCTCGAGACAGACAGAAAAAGTATGCAGACTTGAGGAGACGACCACTAGAGTTCGAAACTGGAGAGCATGTTTGGTTGAAGGTCTCTCCAAGGAGGGGAGTGAGACGATTTGGCGTAGCAGGAAAACTGAGCCCTAGATATGTGGGGCCATTTGAAATTCTTAGAAGAATCGGACCACTTGCATACGAACTGGCGCTACCTCCAACCCTAGATAAAGTACACCCAGTCTTCCACGTATCTCAACTACGGAAATATATCCGAGACCCCTCCCACATCCTCGACTTTTCAAATCTGGGGTTAGATGAAACCTTGGTGTATGAAGAACGACCCATGAAAATACTAGACACCAAAGAAATAAGTCTCCGGCGAAAGACCATTAAACAGGTCTTAGTACAATGGGGACGACACACCAGCCGAGAAGCGACTTGGGAAATGGAGGAGACGATGCGTGCCACATACCCAGAATTGTTCGAAGACATAGACGCCGAGGCTGTTCAGGGGACTGAACAGGATTTCCAAGGGGGGGAGGATGTAACGCTTCTCAATATGGGTATGATTTAAATTTTATAAGATCCAATTTAGAAAATAATAAATAGGAATTAAATTAATAATCAACAATTTATAGGAATAAAAATATAGTAAATAGTAAAAATGAGAAGAAATGACGGTTCGTTTTAGCAAAATATATTTAATAGATGTCAAAATCTTTTTTTTAGCAAACTCAATTTAGCAAGGCCCAAACCTAAATTCAGCCCATATCCAATAATATAAGCAACCCAATATCTTCTCTCTTCTCATTCCTCTCCATTTTCAATATTCTGTAAGTTTTTCTTTTTCTCTCTTTTTCTCTCTTTATCTTTTTGGCCGAAACTTTCCCCTCTCTTCTTGATTGCCGCCGGCCACAAGAGGCCCAGCCGACCAACCTCCTCTTCCTCTTGGCTAGCCGACAGCCTCATCCCTCTCTCTTCTCCTTTGGCTAGCCGACAGCCCCTCTAGCCGTGCCCCCCCCCCCCTTTCTCTCTACCCTTCCCCTTCCCTTGTGCCGCCGGCCACCACAAGCCCTAGACCCGAATCCAATACCCTAGGCCGAAACCATGCCCCTTCCTTGATACCGCCGGCCACCACAACCCTAGACCCGAAACTCCTTGCCCAAAAACCGAAAACCCTAGACCCATAACCCAATTTGCAAATTGAACCCTCTTCTTTTCTGAAATTTGTCTAGTTATACAAGAATCAAGGTTATTACTCCAATTTTATTTACCAAATTGAATTGGTGGGAAGAATCGAGGGTGGTAGTTTAGTTAATTTAATTGAATTGTGGGGAAATGAATCGAGACTTGTAGGTTAAAGTGAATTAAATACTAGTACTTGACCTTGAATGACAATTGCTATGAAATAAATATAAATTGTGAATAGGGCTATAGGATTAAGAATTTCTTTACAAATGTCATGTGAAATTTAGGTTATTAAATTAAATAGAAATCCTGTAGATTAAGTAGAAATGAGAATCTAATTAAGCGTGTTGAAACTTAGGAGCAAACTGCGAGCCTTTAGGAGACGCTGAGAATACACGAGATCCCAATACACGCCCAAACGAAGTCGCTGAGAATACAGGTGCGGGTTCCTGGTCTTTTTACAAATAATACGAAATGCATGGATTAAGGTAGGTAAATCCTTTTTCCCAGTCTGGTAGATAAACTGCATGTTGTGGATGTCGAACATTCGTTTGATTTTGTGTAGAATTGCATTGATAGGAAATTTTGGATGCATTGAATTGAACTGACAGGAATAGTGAATGCGAATGAGAAAACGGAGAGTTTTTAAATGAATTGTTTTAAATTGGGGCCGTCCCTGTGTGGCGGTTCTGCATGTATTTTGGAAAATCGCGTCGTCCTCGTGTGGCGATTCGTTGGGCTGTCCATGTGTGGCAGTCCAGAGTGTGAAATGTGAACAGAACGGGTCGTCCTTGTGTGACGGTTCGCCGGATGGGTCCCCGCAATGGCCCATCTAGAGTTTGGTGTTCGGGTCGTCCTTGTGTGGCGATTCGCCGGGTTTTCATGTACGGGCATGGATTCCCAGAGTGTGGAATTTCAAAAACTTTAAATGTGATTGAATAGGAAAGGCTGGATCGTCCGTGCGTGGCGGTCCAGATTGTGAAAGTTTTTAAAGAAAAGGAGCGAGTTTGAGATGGAAATTGTTTTAAAAGCTTGCATATCTGAATTGATAGGAAATTTGGGGTTTATTTTACTTTCTGTTATTCGGGTATTAATTGCATTCATTTGTAAAAACACCGGGCTGGAACTAAATCCCGCACTGAGAGATAGTTCGATCTCTCACCGTACCACCTTTTATGTGAGTTCCAGGAAATGGAGAAGAAGACATGGAGGAAGGCCGCGAGTGAGGAAATTAGCGGAAGTTCTTAAAGTAGCCACTACTTGCTTTAAATTTACATTTGTATGAACTATATATTGTGTAGACATGGCGGTAACTGTTTGACTAGCCATGTCTGACATATTTTCCCTTTCTATTTGTTTGTGAACTCCTTTTTTGTTTAATATAGTGGCTTGTTGGTTGTATTATTGATAATGTATGTGATGTGTTTAACGCCTTGCGTTTAAATGCGCGGCGGGTTGTCCGGGGGTGTGACAAGCACACCCTAGACTTGCTCTATATATAGATATATATATATATATATATATATATATATATTAGACTTGTAAAATATTTTTATCGGCCGACAGGTTATTTTTTCCGAATTTCTCTCTCTTTGTGCTGTTTATATGGAGGATGTATTTTAGTGTCTACTTGCCTTTCTTGCTGCAAACCCAA